>JAHZNI010001797.1:0-18583 GCA_027744415.1 Seira ritae | reverse complement strand
GGGATTTTTATCATACCAAAGCAATCCCTTCCTGGCTTATGCTTTTTCGGAGACTTGTCCCTAAATCCTGCACGACATCTGCATGAAAACGACCCTCTCAGATTGATACACTCGGCATTCGGGGAACAATCATTGAACTCAGAATAAAGGCATTCATTGAAATCTAAAAAACAAACGTAATATGTAACGCATGCACAATAGGAAATTATTTAGGTAACTTGATTTTCCGGAACATTACCTCTAGCTCCAAAATCAGTCATGTTTTTCGTTGAACTAATTCCGGTTCGACCAACGCTAAAATTAGAAGACTTCAAAGTTCGTATAAGATGATTTCTGATTCTGTCTTCCGTTACGTTCGCGGTGAGCTGTAGGAGTAAGAGTACACTTTATAAAACTGCTCATGATATCGCAATATTCACTGATTTAGATTCCTGGGATTTTTTAATCTGCTGCTTCACATATCAAATTACCTGAACCAAGAAGTCAACGTAAACCTTCGGCTCGGCACTCTTCAACTTCTCATTCTGAGCATTGATTGGCCGAAGCTTCATAATCTCCGAGCCTTGGAACTGCCTTTTAATATCTGTGGATAAAAATGCCTTGTCAATCGCGTCCTTCGACACAGTTATGAAACTGAGGTATCCATCTGAGCCGGAATTCTGAAGGTCCTTAAAATCGAATGACAGTCCATCCATGTGGTTAATCGCAAGGCTAAGTTCGTACGTGTATGTCGCTGGAGAAAAGGAGAATAATCTCAAGTTACCCCAATGAACATCCATAATAATATTTTCATTTTACAGAAAGTTTTTACTTACGCCTGCATGGGAATTTCCTCTTGAGTCTTGCATAGCCAGGCTTGCAATCGCACTTGTACTTTCGTTCCGTTGGCGTATGGCCGACATTGCTGATGTCCATGATTCGTGCAGTTTGTCGAGCATCCAGCTTCAAATGAGACCGGTCTATTCCTGACAACTTTCGGCTCCTTCGTTGTTGCCGGGATGTCATGCTTGGGAATATGGTTTGGAGGTGGTGTGTTCTGCTTAGGAGGTAGAGGTCGATTATGATGTCTTCCTCCTCCATTCAAAACGCCTCCTTGCAGGACCTTATTGTGGGTGTTGGAATGGCCGTTATGATGATGAACGTTGCGATGCGTTGTGGTATCCTCAACATGATTGAATTCATCATTGCTATTATCCAAGTCCTCTGAGGTGTCCACAAAGCTATAGACCTCCTTCGTCGGTTGAGCATAGATTGTTGAGCGAACAGTCGTAGGCTTCACGTCGATGCTGTTCACTAAAGTCACGCTTCCAACGATGGTACTAATCAGGGTTTGTGGTGGCAATGTTTTGGTGATCATGATGGTATGGGTGAGTGGCGTTCCTGCGGTGACAACAACCGTGGTTTCCGTCTCTGTCAACGTCTTCGTTTCCGTTTCGCTGTGAGTGATGTACTTCGTTACAGCGGGAAGGTCTGGGACTTTCGTCATTCCACCTCGGAGAACCATCGTGTTCAGAATGCCCTTGGGCCTGTTTGAACGGTTGCTGCTGTTGTTTGAAACTCGCGTTGGATTGATCTCGGAGGAGGAAACAGTGATAACCCTGGATTCATTTCCGATCGACATGGAAGTGGAGACTGACATTGAGCTTGATGTTGTTACAGTTTTATCGTTGCTGCTGCTCGTATCGTTCCTTTCTACCTTTGGTCTCGCTGAAACATTCTCAGTTTCAATGTCAAAGTCCTCATCTTCGTATTCCTCATCCGTGTATTCATACTCTTCGCTTTCACTGATGGGATTGGAGGTAGTTGAGGAATTGGAATTCGAGGATGTTACAGTTACGTTATGGGAGGTGGAAGCCGTGGTAAAGTTCCTCGTTGTCAATATGCCAGAGAAGACGCTTGGATTCCTGGTTGGTGTTGGCGTTCCAGACGTCGTGCTTACTTTGTTGATCAAAGTCGTGGTGAACTTCTCCCTGGACTTTGGAAGCGTTGGTGAGGAAGGTGATACGAAGCTTAAGGTTGGTCTCCTGAATGGCGGTCTGAAGGTCGTGGATCGTGGAGGGAATACATATGAAGGACGCTCCCTGCTCTCTGTGGAAGTCGACGTTACCTTACTGGATACCTCCATGCTAACGCGGGATGACTCCTTGGATGCCGAAGAGGAGGAGGATGATACCCTTCCTGGTTTTGCTGTAGGAAGGGTTACTCTTGAGGGAACAGTGGTGGTCGTCCTTCTTATGATATCCGGACGAGCGTTTCCGCGACTAATGTTGAAGATAGATGGAGCGTGTCTCAGAGTTGTGGAAAAGCCAGAATTTTCGTTGGAAGTGGTTTCCGTAGTGGCACTGGGCAGTCTTCCTCTATTCGGGAAGGAAGTTGCTCGCTCCGATGAGGACATCGTCTTGCTTGTCGTTGTTGGCACTGTTGTCGGTAAGCTCTCCGTCTTTTCCGTAGAGGAAGATGTAACGGTCGTCGTCTTTCTCAGCCAAGGATAATTTGTATTCCTTGTTGTGGGTGACCTCGTGGGGATGAATGGTCTCCGGTTAATTGATTGCGCAGAAGAGTCAGCAGTGGCTTCACTACTGCTAACCGTAGCCTCCATTGTCACTGTTACCCTCACAGGGGACGCGTCGTTCTTCGTGGAGGAAGATGTCTCTGTTGAGGAGGATGATGAAGTTGTAGATTGGCGAACAATCAGTGGAGGTCTTCGATTCAGGATATTCAGTCTGGTATTGGCATTGGTACTGGTGGCCGTTGTGGTTGTCACCACTGATTGCGTGCTCGATGCTCGCGTGGGAATTATATTGATTCCCCTCGTGGCTGTACTGACTCCACCAATAGCCGTTGTCTCTAGCCGCCCTCCCGTGTATTTAATGATGGAAGTCATTTTGACGATACCTCCCGTCGACTTGTGGGGAATATTTACGGATGATTCTGATCCTTCCAGTTGTACTTCACTTGGATCAATACTAGCGCTATTACCTGAAGGGGACGCTGTTCTCGTGGCTTCTATTCGTTCCTGTGAATCGCGTCTTGTTGGAATGATTGCAGTGAAGGTGTTCGTTGCGATGATTTTATTTAGCTCGTCTACTGTAGCGATTGTATGCACAGTTTTGGATGCCTTGGTGGTGGGCTTTTCATCATCAGGTCTGTGGACATTATTGTTCACCGGTCGGTATCTCACAGGCCCTCCACTAGGAAGCTCCAAGATAGGGGCCTTAAGCCTATTGCTGTCAATTGGCGGAGGTTCCATTTCTGTTCGAGAAGGCGTAGCATCATTTTGATCTAGAGGAGGAACATGTTGCATGTTGGTAAGCGTTGGCGAGTTGAAGATAGAAGGTCTATTGAGCAGCGGTGGAGGCCGCATAGCAATGCCAGGAGGAGGTGGTAATGGAGGACGTCTCTGACTTTGTGATGGTGGCCTGAACAGATTGCCATTGTTGAAAAGATGACCACCGATGGTGATGGGCCTAATATTTTCCACGTGAGGCTTTATCGTGTGAGGTGGCGGCGGTGGGGTAGGCTGGAACTTGATGGGAGGTCCTGTGTAATGAGTAGTCTTATCCTCCTCTGGTGGTATAACATTGTTCTTGTCATCCTCCTCTAATTCATCGTCCTCATAGTATTCGGAGCCATCTTCAATATAACTGGACTCCCGATGTCCATTGGGGTTTACAGTGACAGTATTGGAATCCTGAGTTGCTTGATCATTCTTTCCCTTGCCATCTTCAGAATTGATTATGGAGGGGTTCAATGTAGTCCTTTCACCACTTTCTCGGTATGGACTGAAAGTGGTCGTGACGATGGATGGGTTGTCAGTCGTGGGGATCAATACTATCGGATCGTTACCCTTATTATCATTCTTGTCGGCATTCGGATTGAGAGGAATTGTTTTGACGTGAGGGTTGAATGCATTAGCTTGGAACTCCAATTCAGGTCGTTTCTCTTGTGGAGGCGGAAGCATTGTTCTTGTGGGCTCTCTGCTGCTATTTGGTACAAACGGAAGACGTCCTGGCCCACCTGCCAGGGGATGATTTGGTGGTGGTGGTCTGGGATGCTGTGGTCGCCTGAAAAAGCTTGTGAGCATTTCAAGTGGTCCTGGTCTCCTTGAGTGAGGAGGTGGAGGCGGTGTTCCTTGCATAACAAAATGAGTATTTTGCTTTCCTTCTGCGGAATTCTGAACTCCACTGGGGACAGCAGGTGCATAGTCCTGATTGTTCTTTGAAGGTATTGCCGGTGGTATTTCTAAATATCCAGAATCATCCTCGTAGATTGAGTCATACTCATCAGAGTACAACTCAGCCTCTGCATCATAATCATCACCTTTCTTATTCTGATCTACTTTATTGGGTGCCGGGGTCGTGGTTGTTTTCTCATTTGAGGCCTTCAAGATAGACTCGGCAACAAGCAATTTAGTTTTCTCTGATGAGCCCAACAGATCCTCATCCGAAAGCACATCCAGGATGTCTTGCATGATTGTATTAGGCTTCTTTGTGTGACTTGGAAGCTTATGAATTTCCGTGTTCTTCATCTTAAGTTGGTCCATGCTTTCCTCGTCGTCGTAGAAAGAAGCTATGCCGGATTGAGGCGCTGGTCGTCTCGTGGTCTGGGTAGGTGGTCTAGGCACATTGCTACTTATAAGGTCCTTGGTGGGGTCAGGCCTTACTCTATTACCCACCGGAGGCAAGTCTTCTGGTCCTGGCCGGAATGTCGTCGGTCTCATTATGTCACCTCTGAAAGTAGTAGGACCCCCCTGATTCTTAGGTTCTTCTGAAGTTGTGCCCATTTTACTATGGAAGGTGACATCAAATCTGGGTCGGTATGTAGTGGGGCCTGGTAATTTTGTTATTTCATTTTCAGTTGTACTCGATTGAGAGAAAACGTTGTTGGGGAGGGTGATGGTTATACCCTCCACATCATTATTGGACATGGCGTTATTATTATTGTTGCTGCCCGTCGTGTGCAGCGTAAAATTACGGAAGTGGATTGGACTGGGCCTTCTTGTGGTAGAACGGTATCTGTTAATCAAGTTTGTGATATTCCTCCTGGGGTCAATGGCTGAATCAAATGGAGACTTGATTATTTGCTGATTGATTGGATCAATTATGGTATCTCTGTCTTCGGAGCCACTGTAGTATTGAGCAAAGTCGCCTTGCCCCGTACTGAAATAGTGCTCGGCATCTATGGGTGGCTTATGAACAGGATGATGGTTCGGATGCACTGCTTTTGTCGAATTCCTCTCTGAGCTCGCTGCGCTAACTGATAATTCATCCTCGAGCAAGTCATCATCATCCTCGTATTCTGAGGATAAACCAATGTCATCATCATCATTCAGGTCTTGCGGTCCGGGTGTTGTACTGGAGCTGCTGGATAGCCTCTGGGGCAAAAATATATTTGGCCTTGATGTTCCATTTGAAGCTGTGGTATCATTGGAGTACTTATTTTTAAAGTCGTTCAAAAGCTCCTGAAGGTCATTCACCGTTGGACTGATTAGCCAAGAGTCAATGAGCTTTTCGGTCAAATCTCCCTTGGAAGTTTGGTTATTTCCAGTTGGAGTAGTTGGAGCTGGGGTGGTTGTCGTAACGTACGCGGGACGCAATCTGGTCCTCCACGTGACAAAGCGTGGTGGGGATGGCGTTGTGGTTGGATCATCCGAAGACGTTGAGGTTGAGGATGGAGTAGTAGTTGTGCTGAATCTTCGAATGAACAGTTTAGCAATCGTGGCGCGATTCGTGCTCTGACTTGGGTTCGCTGCTGGTGTTGTTGCAGTCGTTGTAGAGCGTCTGTAATATGGAGCCACGGGTCTTGTTGGAACTTCCTTGATAATGAGCTTGGGGAATTCCGTCGTATATCTTGTATCACCCCCACCCAAAACTGATTCTCCGTAGTCTTGTTCAGTTGGAGGAGGCGATGGAGTTGTTGTGGTAGTTGTAGTCGTCGGAACCTCCATTTCCTCCTGCTGGATTATATAAACTGTGGATGGTCTTTGGCGATGCGGTGGTATATGAGGTGAAGGAGAAGGAGGGAATGCCAATGGTGGAGGTTGTGGAACATTATGGTCTTCCGGCAAAGAGGGTATATTCGAGCCGGATATTTCATTTTCAACTTGTTGTACATCCGGGCGCTTCATGTGACTCTGGTCTTCGAAGTAGGAATAGCTCATGGGTGCGTTGGAGTGGAGAGGTGGCCATTGCGGCTTTTTCGTTGGATTCATTCGAGTAAATTCATTCTTAAATGGATTTTCTGAAGATTCTTCTCGACTCAAGTCATCCTCATTCTGACCAAATTGGTTCGAAGGTTGGCCAGCAATACCAGTTGGATGGGGTACAGGTACATTTTGAATAGGGTACTGAACAGGACGTTTCTCCATATTTTTGAGAGGACGGAATGGACCTTCTCCAGCATTGTGGGGATGGAAGCTGATTTCAGGTTTTACATTTTCGTTGCCGTAATTATTTTGAGGGGTGTTTTGAACGGCTGGTCGGATTCCAAAGATGTCTTTGAAAATGTTTTCCTCACTAGCCTCTGCCTCCAAATTGTGATGTATGTTTTGAGTGTGCTGAGGAGGTGTTTGTTGTGGGGGTGGTTGTGGGTATGGATTGATCATTTCTGGAGGTGACATATGAATATCTGGAGGTCTGGGTAGATTTGGTTGATGTCTTAGTGAATTTTCCTTGCTGTATGATCCCATACCGGTGTCTGACTGTATGGGACCTGGAGGCTTCATGTGAAGGATTTCTTCAGATTGCCTGAATGGCTGTAATGGCTTAGGCATAAATGGTCTCTTTAGTGCATTCAAGATAAGCTCAGAATTAAAAGGATGTCTCTGAGTGCCCCCATGTTCTCCTCGAATTCGGTGCGGTAGTATTATTCCCCCTGTGGGAGGTACAGGTCTCAAGAGGGGAATTTCCTGGACTGGTTTTCTAGGTGGCAAATCAGGAATATCATTGATGTCCAGAAATTCTGGAGTGGGTCTTGAATTTTCATTGGGCCTTTCTCCAGAACCAGGTCTTCTCATACCTGGCCTTTCCCTTGAACCTGGGGGTCTTTCTCTTGAACCCGTAGGTCTTTCTCCGGATGCTCTATAGGGCGGAGGTGGTGGTGGTCTGAGAGGAATGACAGGACCTGGTTTGGGCGATTGCTCATATACCGGCTTTCCATTCAAAATGTTTTGAATAGGCCTTAGTATAAATTCAGTTTTACCCTCGACAGGTAAATCAGATGCGGAATGATGGTGCACGTCCAGAGGTGGTCCATTGATCACACGAAGATTTGGATCGTTTAGATAGTATTCTCCATTCTTATGCAAATTTAATTCACTCAAAGAATAAATGTTCGGAACGCGGTCATGTGGCGGCTTAAAGTTGTTCAGCTTCGGAGGAGCATTTCCATCTGAGCCGATCTCCCTATAGGGGGAGTTGGAATGTCCCCTTCCTGGAGGAAAGCGGTCACGATCTCTTTCCAAACTTACCGGTCTAGCATTGGGATCATTAGCATGAGCCGTAACTGGCCTTCTTGGAATCCTATCATCAAGATCATCTCCTTCAATGTTCCTCACTGGAATATAAATTGGTTGGGAATGCTCAATATGAGGTCTATCCCTTTCATCTCCACTTGGAGCAGAGGGATGATGCCTGTACAATATTGGTCTGCCATTTCCACTTGGTCCTGGTGGTCCTGTTTGAATGGAGGAAGTGTCATTTCTAGCTAACGGAAGTAAGGATCCTTTCATTAGAGATCCTGCCATTGAGTTAAACCAGGGACTAAGCTTCGTTAAAGAAGATGCTCCAAGACCACCCAAACCAATGGCACCAAGCTTCAATAGAGGCTTCCAATCAAAACCTGGTGCAGGGGCTGCCACTGGTCCTGAGCCAGGTGCTGGATGTACACCAGGCCCAATGACGGGGAATGAAATTGTGCTCTTACTCGGACCAGGATTTTTCAGTTTCGTGTATTTGTGGTCGCTTTGCTTCTCCTCGCTCTCGCTGGAAACATCGTCTTGCTCGCTATTGTCCTTCTTTTCGCTATTGTTCTCGCTCTCGTCCGAGACGGAATCTCCTCCACCGCCTAAGTCAAGATTAGGTACTTTGAGCGAATACACTTTTGTCGACTGTTCTCCGGAGTCTTGTTCCTTCGAAGTGACCTCCCCTCCATAGATCGGTCTTTTGGTTTTCTTTCTCTTGTCTGGTCTCCTGCTCGTTGTGTAACGCGTTTTTGGAGGGAATGGTGGAATAGGAGATTCCGTGATTTTCGTGAATCCTTCAGTGTCACCCTCCTCAATTTCCTCACCATCTGGATCCGGATTAGCTGTGTGGTCCTGTTCCCTGTAATCCGTGTCTGTTTCTATATATCCGCTTCCTGCTCCACTTCCCTCGTTTTCAATAACTTCTTCATAGAACAGAGGACTTTCTCCTGAACCAGAACCAGATCCGTCACCAAGAATGTCATCATCGGACAAATAATTGTGTATTTTCATATCTCCGCCATCCTCCCCATTTGTGCCGTTCACTCTCGCCGTGGAAAAGCCTGAAGGCTTGACTTTAGCAATAGTCTTAATTTTGAGGGAAACTGATGGACTCTTTACGGAAACTGGGACAAATACTTTGGTAGGAATGACGAAGGAATCGAATGTAGTGTGAATATTGTAAATATTTACCGAGGGTATATCCTCCTCGACTTCCTCCTTTTCATAATCTGTCCAGTGACCATCCGCAAGACTAGAGACCATATTAAGAATGCTATCACTTGGATTGTTAAATACTGGAGTAATTGGATCAAACACGATTGTCCCTGTCCTCTTGGCAAGAACTGAAGTCGTGTACGGCAATCTATCACCCATCAATAGACTGGAGTACATGTGCTCATCCTTATCCTCATAAGAATACTCTGAGACGTCAGCAGGCATATCAATAATTGTGGACCTCTCAGGCGGAGTTCCAATATCGGGAAATAAGTCCAATCCTGTTGAAAATGGATTGAAGGGCTTCTTCGTTTTGGGCTTCATCGTCGTAAGAGGTTGCATAGGAGAAGTTGTGATCGTTTCCAGAGGTGGAGTTGGAAGATGGGATATAGGCAAAACGGAATTGCTATCCTCAAACCCAGCAGCGAAGTCATGGAGCTCATCGCTAAGTACTGCTGCGGGATGGTCGAAATGCACGGGCTCTACGTATCCGACCCCTGTAAAGCCTAAGGTCTTGGAAGCAGTGAGCACGGATTCTGGTGATAATATTTGGACAGTGCTGTAAATAGGCTGTTGAGTTGGAGATGGAGACAAAGCAGACGTGGGACTTTCCTCACTGCCCTGAGCTTGATCGGTAAGGACATTTACGATATGACTGATTTCATCCTTCACTTCATCAAAGTGCTCCTCTGAAGAAGCGCTCGACACCTGAATTTCCGCTTGGACAGGGTTTTCCTTGTTCGTAACGACTTCCACTCCATCAATACTATTCATCGTTGTACCGTCCACCTCCACTGCCAATTCATCATTGTCCTTTGGCCAGTGGGGATGAGAGAAGGACTGCGTTACTAGCGTTCCGGGTCTTTCCGTTGCTTCCAGGGTGGCTTTTGAGGGCGTCACTTCCCTAACTGAGGAGGTGATATCAATCATTGTTGAGTGTTTGGATAGATACGAGCTCTTCAAGGCATTTAGGTAATATGCATCAAAGGACGTTGACAACGCTTCTGTCACAACTTTAGAAACAATCTCAGTTCTCGAGTGAACCGAAGCCTTTGTCCTTGTGCCGTCAGCTAAAACAGTGGTGAAATATGTGAATGTTGTGTAATAAGTTTTCGTTGCATAGATCATAATAGGCTCTAGTGTTGAAGGCTGCAGCATTTCCACAGTTATGGAGGGCTTCAGTGTAGTCACAGACACAGGATCCTGGTACTCGGGCGATCTCATTGGAAGCAGAGTAGAGGGTGACCTCATCGTGATATGACTTGACCTCTCAAGAGCAGGGGGAGGATCAACCCACCCCGTGAATGTTGGCTGTGCTGTCATTTTTATTTTGAGGAGAGTTGGATCCGGCTCTATTGTTTCCGAGGAATCAATGGCTGGAACCTTCTCAGTAACGACTTCAGAGGAGACACTCGTACTACTTCGAATAATTATCTGACCTGCATCATCCACCTCAGTAAAGAGATGCGTGAAAGTGGTTAGGTATGTTTTCGTAATCTCTTCCATCGACACAAGTCCCGTGGGGAGAACTGGCGTATTCAGAGGTCCTTGACTTGTGGGAGGCGCTAGAGCTTCCGTTATCACCACTTGAGTAATTACCTCTTTCGTGGTCACCACCTCCGAAGCGGCATCCGAGAGCAGCATCGTCTTTGAAAACGTGTATGTTGTGAAGTACGTCTCCGTCTCGTACACTTTCGATCCTGTCATCATCAAGTCGACCATTGTGGGACTCATGTAGATTGGAAGAGTGACAACGTTCGTGACAGTCTCACGACTTGTGAGAATAACTGGCAGGGTGTCCACTGTGAAAGTGTTGAGGTAAAGGTAGGTTGTGGTGAGGGTATTGATAAAGTAACTGGAAGAGCCTGTGAACGAAGCCAACAGATCTGGGGGGAGGCTACTCGGTTCCGCTTTCACTGTGGGGGTGTATTCTATTGTGGGCCTGTATTTTTGCGTCATCACATTTGAGATGGTCTGTGAAAGGTAATTATGTCATTGAATATTATAAAAAAAATTCTTTGCATCGCTTGAAATTTATCTATGCATTGAAGTAAATTAGGCTTCATTTAAAATTCGACGTGGCAGGGTGCAATCTACTAAAAAAAAGTTTCTCACCTCTTCTCGGCTTTTGACGATCGTATTGGAATGCCTCAGAACCGTGGTCAGGTACGTGAAGGTTGTTAGCATGGTCTTTGTGACCATGTCGGGAGTATGCGAACGCACGATTGAATGAAGAAGATGACTAATGGCATTATTTAACTGTGATGATTTTATAATACAAAGAACATTAATTAATTTAACAATTAAATATGAGAACTAACAGAACTAATCGTGGCATTTAGTTTTGGGGTTATGTGAGAAAAATTTACCGGTCTGCCTGGAGATTCAATGAGATGAAATTGTCTGGATACTGTGTGCGGAGGAAGCGTAATTGGACGGTTACTTACTCTATGTGGTAAAATTGGAGTTTTGTCAAACCCAATATGAGCTGTTTTGTGACCTGCACGGTTAATAAAATATTTTGTGATGTTGATTTGTAAAAAAGAAAGTTTTACATGTGTTTTAGGTAGATGGTTGTGCTTCGTTATTGTGGTTTACCTCTCACAATGACTCCTACCCCGTTACTCATGACTTTGGTATAGAAATCTCTTCCATTTTGGATGAAGAGACGACCCCCTGACACTCTCTGCTCTGGGACGATGTTTTCTTTCTCGTCGTCCTCAACAAGTGACTGAAAACTTCTTACTACTTCCCCTCTCCCTATTTCTACGCTACCACCAATAATGTCCCCTCCTCCGCCTTCGTCCTCATCTTGAATAAATTCATTGAAAAAAGGTTGGACTTTAATTTTTTCGTTTGAATTGAATTTAAAATTTGAGTAAGATTCTCAATCTGGTTACACTAAAAGAACTTTGAAACATTAATCGCTGACATTTAGACTTCAAGCTCTTTTTTAACTCATTAAGATCTGTTTAAAATGGAAAAAGTGAAAGAAGAAAATATATTTGGATTACCTGTAAAGCTGGATCATTGGTTTTTGTACAAACAGGTTTTTTGTGCAAGGAGGTCATAGGAAATGAGTGGGCGCACGCGCACGTATGTATGCATGTCAAAAACAATTTCATTTTGCATAAACTGCCGTGGGATGATTAGAAATAACTTTTGTGCAAAAGATGAATGACAGAGATTTGGAAGAAGTTATGATATGATAGAACTTAAAGATGAAGATTATTTTGCGTAAACGGTGATTCATATAGGTTTGATTATTCAAGTTTGATCGCTGTGTCGTCGTGACCGTGAGAAGCAATTTTTTGTACACGCTTTGTCCTGAAAAAATTGAAGATATTATGTTTGTTGCAAGCTTATAATTTTTTAAAGACTGAAAGATGAAGAAGAAAGAGATAATATGCTTTTGTATTTGAAAGAAAATGATTTTCATTTAAGATGCCTGAAAAAGAAAGCACGACGAGGAAGAAGTTTTTGTATTTTGTTGAAAAGGAAAAGATAGAGCATAGAAGAAGAAATATTTTTTATAATTTGTTTGGCACAAAACGCACTTTTTATCTTTATTATTTTTCATACACAAAAATTCATTCATAACCCTATCACGTCAATAGAATTTACAATAAATCAATGTGTCATCATCAACGCATAATTTTTATACCTTTCACGCAATCCACCATTAATTCATGATTATCAAATACAAATTATTCAAACGATTTCAACGATATGTACACTCATCTAAACCAAGAACAAAGAATTAGAAGCACGTTTACGTAACCACCAAAAATTGTAAAATCATTAATAATCATATAAAATTGACATTTTAACTTATTTATAAAAATCATACAAAATTACACAAAATTATATTAACACAATATTTTCTCTTTTAAGTATCTCGTAATATCTAAAAAGTTAATAATATTCTAGAAAAAATATGGCGAGTATGCATTACTTCTCATCTCATTAACTCCGGTTTAAGCAAAATTTTTCGACACTCCTCCAAAGATACAATTTTTTTGAATTTCAAAAATAACGACACCCAACTTCGTACCTATTGCTTTATAGCTGAAACAAATTAATCATCTCTGATTCGTCAACAAAAATGCGTTATTAAAACAAAAATAGTAAAATTATTATTAAAACACTCAATTCTAAGCCCTAAAGTCTTCACCTAAATTGTAATTACTCTTAAAAATATATTATGTATTAAGACCAAATTAGCCTAAAATATTTTGAACGTTTCAAGTTTTAATGGCTTTTTATTCATTTATTTTTTACATGAAAACACCATTCATTTTTACCAAAAGGTTTAATCAAGCAGCGGCATTTTATATTAATTAAGGCTGATGACTATGACACGCCCAATTTCGATTTATTTTCTCATCGTTTGATTCTTTCGATATGTTTTTAAGCATTCAATTTTCAACGTATTTGTACAATACACAGAATATAAAAATTGTATTATTAGTTCATTCTATTCTATTCTTCTACTATTGTAAGTGAATTATTATCAGCTATCGTAAATATTTGCATGAACCGTTTCATTCTAATTTTCTTCTTTTGACCCTTGTAAAAAGTTTTCAGTAAAACATGTTGTTCTAGAGGTCATTTAATCAAAAATTTCGTCATTTCGTTTTCAAGTTGATCATGCATTAATTTATACTTAATTCATGCACATGCAAATTACATACATATAATCATGCAATAAAATAAAAAGCTGGTGAAAGTGAAAGCATGCAATGTTATTCGTAATAAATGTAGAGAAATAATATTGTGCATGCGTGGCGTGTAGTATATATATTTCTCCTGGAAAAAGTCGTCGATCGCGTAACGTCCCTCTTCAGTGTTTTGGCAGCATGCATATCATCTCCACGATTGAAATTTGTTGTAAATTCCGGTACATGATTAGAATCTTCTAGTTCTAGTCAGCATTAATATACAGAGAACCTATCTATTCATGAGTAAAAAAGTACAAAAAAAAACATTAACCCTAGCTAAAGTATTTAAGTAAGTATATATCTCAAGAAAATTCTTTACACTGCTACTGAAGAACTCTGGCTAAAATAATCTGAAATATCGCCTACGACGCTATCTAAACTTTCAGTAGCTCCTCCTCCATTACTCCTCGTGCTCGCGAGCAAATTAGTGAATGAGTCTGAGTAGGAATAACTATCCTCTAAGAGAATATCATTATTTCTATTATTACTATTGCTAATTTCATTTCTGTCGATTGCTCCTCCCCCAAACCGGAAATAGTCTGAGGGTGAAAGTTCTACAAAAACTGGCTCTTGTTTTCCTGATTTCGATAATGATTGTCTAGTGTCAAGGATAGTATCCTCGTAATCCTGTTCATTCATAAAGTCTACAACGTCACTGCTACTGCTCAGCAGGGAAGAAGAAGAAGAAGAAGAAGAAGGGCCTACAACAACCTCTACCCTCTTTGTCGGCGCTATGAGATTCAAATCACTAATACTACCTTCGCCTTCATAAGAGACGCTACGTCTAGACCTTGCACCATCCACAGGGACGGTTTGCAAGACGGTGCTAAACTCTCCTGGCTTTTTACCGGAGACATAAACAGTAATAACTGAGGAGCCTGGTGGAGGACCCTCCGACTTGGTGGGTTCTACAACCGGAGGAGCGGGAGTATTAGTAACCTCAATCTTAGGCTCGTCTTTTTGTACATTCTCTACTTTATTTTCAGGCTCTTGTTTTGGAACCTCTTTTGGAGGTTCAGAGAGTGGGACCTGCTGTGTGGGTTGCACCTGCGGAAGGAACAATTGTGGAGGTTGTGTTGGGACGATGGGTTGTGGCTGTTGGAGCAACTGCTGTTGGAGGAGCTGCGACTGTAATAGATTTTGGAGGAGTGCGGCGGGTGGTGGTTGTTGCAGTTGTTGTGTGGGTTGTATTAAATTGGGTGGTGGTGAGGGGGTGATCANGTGGTGGTGAGGGGGTGATCACTGTGCTAGATGTAATGTACTCAACGGCCGAGATGACCTTCGTGGAGGACTCGACAATTGTCGTCTTAATTGCCTTGCCGTGTAGCGTGATCGGAATGACTGTGCTCGTGTAATCTGTGACAGTGGTGGTATATGACGTGGTTATTGTGGAGTACTGTGTGATTGGCGTGGCAGGCTCAAGATTGTTATTTTGGTTATTATTATTAAGCAGGTTAGCCATGAGTTGCCCTTGAAGACCCCCCAGAAGGTTAGGATTGAGTCCCAGAAGTTGGTTCAACAGCAGATTTGTCAGTTGATTAGGATCATTAGGATTGTTGAGTAGGGGACTGATGGGATTGGAAATGGTGCTGACGACCGGCTCTACGGAATAGACTGTACTTGGTAGAATATGGGAAAAGCTTGTCTTCCGCCCACGAATTGTGGTGGGGGTGAAAGTGACCGTGGAAGTTTGACTTTCCCTAATGAGGAATTGCGTAATCTCAGTTATCCCCGGCCCGACTGTGGAAGTGACCTCGTCATTCTTTACCAAAACTGGTTTCCCTAGATAATCAATCTGAGTATATTGGAAAGGAGCGAGAACCTCTACAGAAGGACTTGGAGTTAGCACCGTTTTATACTCCGTTGACCTACCATTCACCACGGGGAAAGTGGTCTCTTGTGGAATGAAATGAGTTACTGTAATAGTACTAGCCTCGAATGCAGGCTCTACATTATTATTACGAACGAGGGAATTAGTAGTGGAACTGGTGCCCCTACCACGAGTGAGCTGCGTTCCGAATCGACTACGCGTATAACTGGGCGCAGCCGTTGTTACAGAGTCTCTAGGATTATAACGCGACCTAAAGCGATTGGACCGACTTGTGGTCGTGGGAGGCTCAGTGACTCTGGAATAGCGAGAGGTGGCCGTGGAACGTCTCGGAATAAATGTTCTAGAATTAGTGGTGGAGGAGGAGCTTGTGGGCCTACTAGCACTGCTTGGTCTAGAGTAAGAGGGAGTTCTTGATCTCGTCGATGAGCTACTAGGTCTAGAGTTAGTGTTAGAGCTAGGATTATTATTAGAGTTAGTGTTGGAGTTGTCGGTGTGAGTTAGTGTGAAAGGCGTTCGTCTAGCAGAAGTTGGTGTCGGTTGAATACGTCCCCGCAGTCTTGCCGAAGGTGCGGACCTTGCGGTGGTCTGAGGTGGTGGTGGTTGTGACGGTTCGTCATAGTACTCGTACTCATAGTCTGAATTAGAAGAAGTTGGGTTTTGAGCATTTTGATAACTACCAGAACTACTACTACTACCGTAATTATTATTACTGCTACTACCACTACGTCTAGGATTAGAACTGGGTGAAAAATTAGAACGAAGCGTGCCACGCGCCGAGCGGGCACCGAATTGCTGGGAGTTATAATTGTATTGATAGGGAGAGTATGAATTGTAATAGTCGAAAACTTGCCTGTGGTAGTGCGCCTGACGGCGTCTTCTTCTCTTTAGTCCACCCACAATACCTGTATCTGCTTCTTGCTGACCCGGAATGTTTTGATAGGGGGAACCTGCAGCGTACGAGAGGAGGGCGTCAACGGTGTCCTTGCTATCCTGGGATGCTGCTACTGCACTTACTTGGGAGCCATCGACTCCGGATGATGATGCAGAGGACTCGGGAATGGTTTCAATTTCGATGACTTCCCCATCTGGCTTTAAAACTGTCTCGATGAGCTCCGAACCGCCGGAGGCTTGGTCAATGGTTACATTTCCGGGGAGATGTCGACTCTCTTCGTATTCGAAATCTCCATCTTCATAATATTCTTCCAAGGTGGAGTCTGGCTTTTCAGTTGTTGTGGTGGTGGAACGTTGCTGGACGCCGATGGGCTTAGGAAAGCCAGCAGGTCGGGGTCTGGGAGTGTAGATTCTCTTTGTCGTGGTTCGTGTTTGCTGAGTGGCTTCAGTTGTGGAACGAGCGCGGGTTGTAGTTGTGGCTGCAGCTTGTGGTCTCCTGGAGGATGGTCTGGAGGTCAGGGAACTTAAACCACCTGCGCCTGGCCTTCTGCCGAGTAAGCCAGGGCGACCAGGCCGTGTGGTTGTGGTGGAGGATGAGGGCTTCTCTTCCTCTTCATATTCCTCTACTTCGACTTCTTCATATTCTTCACCGTTATCCCCAGTAGTTGCAGAGGTTGGACTGGTTTCAGAGGAGGATGTGCTGGATGGCGTTGTTCCCTTCGTCGGGAAAGTTGGTTTGGAAAAGCTTTGTCTTCGAAGGAATGGCAAGTTTCTGGTTGTGGAGGGTCTTGATGTAGTTCCACTTGTGGAGACTGGGGTACTCAATCTGGGGTTCAAACGGAATCTGTTACCACCTCCAAACCGGTTAGCTGTGGAGCGTGGATTCTCAGTTGTGGTGGTGGAAGTAGAGGGTTGCTGGGATGACTCGTATTCATACTCGATTTCGTATTCTTCATCATCAGGATTCACTGTTTGAGTTGGTTTTACGGTCGTTACAGAAGTAGTCGATGAGGGATTGATAGCGGCGGTGGAACGGCCTCTACCAGGTAGGAACCTGCTGCTGCTGACTCCTCCTCTCAAACCACTACTACTTCCACCGTATGCGGTACCCCTGGCAAAGCCTGAGGAAGTCACGCGGCCTCTGGCTCCTGCAACAGAGGAACCTCTTGGATTGAAGGAACTTCTACCTCTGCCACCGGGGGATGATGATCCACTGGAGGATGCTGATGTTGGTTGAATTTCAGCCCTAGATGTAGCAAACCTAGATCCTCCAGCTGGAGTCGGTCTTTGGAATCGAGAGCTTCCTCTGGAGAAAGGCAATCTTGGAGTTGCGGTAGTTGGGGTTGTGGTGTCTGAAGAAGCAGAGCTGCTGCTACTTTCTCCAGGCTTCTGGAATCGTCTTCTAGATTGGAAGCCTCGGTTAGTTGGCGTAGACGCTGTTCCGTCTTCCGACTTTGTTGGAGAAATGCTGCTAGCCTGCGTCGTCTTCCTTCCTCTTGGAACAAAGCCAGAGGGCCTGCTTCTAGAAGCGAATGGCGTAATTGATGGAGTTGCAGTCTTTGCACTGCTCTGGTATGACAATCTAGATGAATTCCTATTTCTTCCAAAGCTTGGTCGTTTTCCTGGTAAAATTCCAGGTCTCTTCACAGTCTCAGGTTCTTCTTCCTTCTCGGTGCTCTTTTCAGTTGTGGTTACATCATCATCGTCGTCATCAGGTTTTTCGGTGATGGAGCTCTCGATTTCGAAATTCTTAGTTGGGTTCACTGTAGTGATTCCATCGCTCTTGGTGGGGCTGATGACATATCTCGAGGTGCTTTCAATCACTTGAGCGTATTGTCCATCGATGAATGTTCCAACAATGCTGGATGTGTAATAGGTTGTGTGGTCGCCATCTACATTGGTTCCATCAATAATTCGTACCAATCCAGTTCGCTGTTGTTCCGTGGCATCTTGTTCACTCGTAGCACCAGGCTTCCTCTTTACGCTAGAAGTACTCTCGATAAGATGAGCATATGTTCCATCAATCACGGTTCCATATGCAGTCGTTCCATAGTAAGAAGTTGCAAGACCATCAGCATCAATTGTCTTTCCTTCATTAACGGAAACCACTCCAGTCGATGTTTCTGAAGCCTCTGGGAAGAATCTTGTTTCCGCTGCAGCAGTTGGCTTAATGACTTGTGATGTGGATTCCAAAACTTGGGCATAGATTCCGTCAATGTAGGTTCCAAAGACGTCAGTGCTATAGAGAGTTGTGGTTCTATCGACGACTTCGGAGCTCACAATCGTGGAAAGGAGACCAGTCTGCAAATCGTAATCTTGATATTCATCCTTATCACCGGACCCACCAACTTGCTGGACTCCAGGAGCAGATGTGCCAATAGCTCTCGCAGATGGTTTGGTTGGAACAACAGAAGCCGTTTCTGCAGGATCAGCAGTTCCAGTCACAACGTTTGTAACCGTTTC
>JAHZNI010001796.1:0-12522 GCA_027744415.1 Seira ritae | reverse complement strand
CAATAGGGCAGGCAGGTTTTTTTTCTGGGTGCGTAGTTGTAAAAATACGGCAATATTCAAAAGGACTCTGTGACTATTTGCAATTCGAAACGCCTGTTATATGTTACGTAGAGTTTATTGCCTAACTGTCGTCGTTTCTCTTCTTGCTATAGTAGTGCTCTGCTCACCGTGTGTGTGTGCTGTATAGTTGTACTACTATGTGCGAATGACTGACTACTGAAAAAAAAAACGAAATGCCAACTGCCTAAAACAATGTCAGATAGGATAAGGCTAAGGTATGAATCCGCGAAGGAGAGAAGAACTCATCATGACAATGATCATGTTCCTTCAGCGTGTTGTGTTGCAGACATGATCATCTTTTGAGGATTTTGAATCGTAATAATTTTTGGGGGAGCAGAACAGTAACAGAAGGAAAAAAACGTAGGACCATAGTAAACCTAGACCAGGGCATTCTCCTTTCCGCTATTTTTTTGCTAGCTTTTTCCTCAGCTCCCTGCATAGATGAAATACCGCAATAAAAGCATCATGGTAATCATAAACGATAGAGAAAAACTAACACTTTTTAGACGTAAGTGCGCACACACAGTTACACACGCATATTACAAGATAGCCGTAGCAATTGTGGTGCCTAGTGCCTATGCAATGTACCTCGGTAGGTAATGTACATAAAATGCATATCGAAATTTGCAAATAACGCCAATATCAATAATAATATTCGAATGAGGAGAAAAGATAACATATTTGATGTGCAATTCGCCCATCATCTACTTTTTTTCATCGAAGAAGAAGAAGAAGAAGAGCTTCTCAAGTTAAGCATAAGTTGCTTCAACTTCTTCAGCAGGTTTTTTTTCTCTGTCAGTTCGACTGGTTACGTACTGGTCCTATTAAGGCAAGATGCAGAATGTGCGCAAACCAGAAGAAATTGGTTGGTATGTAGGATGCTCACATTAAAAGAGGTGGAAGACAAGTAGTAAACAATGGCAAAAATCGAACGGGCATGCAAAAGAAAACGGTCAACAAGTACATTAAAACAGGTATGAATGAAATATCTGAAGGTAAGAACGTCTGCAAAAAAATAAACTTTTTTATCTTGAGGTACAAACAACGAACTAGTAAACAAAAATGGCGTTTTTCGACTTACTTTTTTCTTCGCAGAGGTTGTTAAAACTATTTATTTGTGTTTGTAGTAGGTAAGTATGTATTCAAAAAAATCACTTGTAAAATTCATGCACTCAATACATTTCACTCTTAAATAGCACCAAAAAACCAATTATTATTAGGGATTCACTTGCCCTTGCTTAGACGGAATAGGCATATGATTATAAGTCGGAAGGCACGTTTTTAAAACTGAAACGAAACTTGATTTTGGTGGCGGAGATACGGAGATACCGAAGATAATTAGTACTTTACTCTAGTTAAGAATACGTAAGTCCATCAGTCCATAAAACTTATTTCCTTGCACAACTACAACTCTCGTTGAAATACTAGGACATTCGCTTTTAAATCGCTTTATTAGGAACTCGCATTATTCCCAATTCGAACTCAGACTTCCTTTTTTATTTCGCGTATTCAGCTCCGAGAATACGAATAATGATTTATTTGTTTGTTGTTCATGTATGTTAAGTGGAATGTTGAATGCTTGATAATGAACACCGCTTGTATTGGTCATCCTCTATTTTCCACTTGGATGTGCCTATTAGTGCTTATAAGGACTCTGATAAGAACAAATGCAGCAGCGTTTTCGTGTTTCGATTGCTATTGATGTTAATGATCGCATATTTGAAGGAAATGAAAGAGAATTTCAAAAACTCAACGAGGCAATAATAAATCGCTTGTATTTTCAGTGGACCAGGAGCAGCATAACAATGAGCACTCCATACAGTCATGACTGATCTGATCTGATCTTCTTTTGAATGAAAAAATTCAGAGAATAAACACAGAATTTTAGGTGCGTTTTACCTGAGAAAAAAGGGTTTCTTCAAAGATTGAGCATTTATGTATCTGCGTGGAAAATGAAAATATGCGTGTGGCACATACAAAGGAATCTTCTTGTATGCTTAAATGAAGCCTTGATACAATTTTAACTTCTATAATATCATTATGATTATATTGCATATGTGTAGCTATAGTAAAGCTGGTATAAATATAGACAAAATGTGGGTCCGTATATCCATGTATCTCACAAGCTAATTCTCGGATGCATCACCATTAGTATATTTATCTGCATGATACCTAAATGCATCACTTATTACTTTACCTGTCTGTGCGTAAGAATGAATGGGCGATGACGAGGACGAAGCAAAAGTATTTTTTTGAAGACACCCTTATCAGCTTTCAAGACTCGAGATTTGTACGCGATCTCAAGATTGTATGAGTCCTTCATCGTCTTCTCTGCTCCCCGTATCATATCAAATTTTACTTGCGATGTAATACATATGTATGTAGCTCTATAGATATCTACACAGTGCTCCCATATGTACACTTTCGAAGCCTGTTTTTACCTTCGAATAACGTTACCTCCATTAATAATATATGACAAAGTCAAGTCACTGTATTAGTGTAACATGAGCCATGAGTAAGCGTCCACACATGCATAAAGGGGAAAAAATGCCGTGTAACAGTTATTCTAAAAGTCAAACTAGAGAATGAAGGAACGAATGTGAGCTCTGAGCGTGACTTGAAATACAACACCTGAAAGGTAAAAAAAATTGTGAACCTGTTCGTCTGTCTCATTTAAAAATCAACAGGATCTCTTTTTTTAGTCCTTCTCCCCCTTTCTGTGACTGCACACATGTTTATCCCGTACTTTCAGGATGATGATGATGATCGTCGTGATCATGATGGTACAAAAAAGTACTTATAGGGAAGGGAGAGTAAAACAAGCGTCGAAGAAGTTTTGTGGCACTGCAGACTTCAGAAAAGAAGAAGGAGACTGCAGCCATAGTAGAGTGGTAGTTGGTAACTACTGCGGCGATGTCGATGATCATGATAGTTGGTAGTGGTGGTGGTGGTGCGAACCGTTTTAAGTCCCTCTCTTTCTTGAATTCACTTATTCTTTGATGATAAAGGCATAATGATTATTTTCAAGAAGAAACATATAAAAATGGAGATGTATCATGATTTCATATTCATGATATCTCAGGGATCCAAAAAATTAAAAATGTTGGATTTGGACTTGGATGGTGTTACTGATCACTACTGCATCACATTTCGCATTAGCTTTAGTGTTAGTTCGTGACAAGGCTCTACTTTTAGATTTTTTACTTTCTGGTTTAGTAATCTTATTTCATGCTTCGCGTTCAAACTTCAAACCAATGTTGGTTTGGAGGTAGAAGCGTTGGTTCAAATTATGACGGGATAGAATTTTTTCTTAAAGAAATTATTCTATTGCGTTTGCGTCTAATGATTTACTCCCGCAATGCCAATTAATAGGCTGAAATTTTAAATGTCTCTTTCCACGATTATGCGTCCGCTAATTTTAGAAAGAAGTTTGTTCATCACGGCGAATCCATGGAGCTATTATGTATTACGGCATTATAAATTACAGGGTTATATTTTGCAACAAAAAATGTAAAGAAAGTGGTTGCAATAGAGATGACGTATGTATACATTTATGTTGTCCTTATGATTGATTATCTCCGTCATAGGCAGAAAATGATATTAAGTATGCTTTTTTATTATGAAATATTGCCCTCCGAATCGAAAGTTTGTCATTTGCAAATGTGCCTAATTTTTTTTCTTTTTTTCTGATCTCACAGAATAGATAGACACATTTTAATTGCGAGAGGGTAAATGCAGCAATTACTTTAATGCATGTCATTGAATGACAGTTAATTCAAGAGGATTGCGGCATTCCTAACCTAATGGGTACTAATCATTTTGGAGATAATAATTGCTTAGGTTCAGGGGTTCGACTGACTTCGAGAAAAAAAAACGATAAAAGTCTGGGGAGTCGAGTAGAACAAGCAATAATTTTTGGCGAAAAGGTTTATGACAGCAGCTGTACTGATACCTCTTGAAAAATCTCTCACGCTCGTCGTGTGTCTTAGAAGCTCGTCGTGTAATTATTATTTATATAATGGGAATCGGGAATCTTCTTGTCAGTTTTTGTAGGGACATAAAAAAAGTCTTTCTGAATCTAGTTCTAAATTATTATGCGCTATCCCTGTTAAAAACGGTCTTTTACACCTGAAAGAACATGCCAATAACTGACAACTGATAAACATGTATTCTACTGATTCGTCTCAATTATGCCGATTCCTTTTTGGATAATATTTAGAGTAGTAATCGCACTAAAAATTAATATGATTAGGCTGGCAAGTGATAACGAAGCTCCTAACATCATCATCATCATCAACTTTTTAATATCAACAAAACTGTAAATCACACCGCAAAGTATATTTTAGTACGTGCAAAAAACGTTACATCTCATCATCATTACTTGACTTATCATGTGGTGTTTTTAAATAATATCATCATTTTCATTATAAAATAAATGAAAACTTTTTTCACGAAAAAAAGTTTTTATTTGTGAGCTTTTTGCATTGTGCACAACTTTCTCACAAAAAATCATAAGATAAAAAAGCGTGAGGGTATAATAATGATTCTTTATGGCTTTTTACTCAATAGCTGTTGTGCATGTAGTATGTATTCTTATTCTTCATAAGTAAAAGCTGGTTTAATAGTAGACATTGTTGAAAAAAATTGAACCACTGCCACAGATCCCTCCTGATCTTCGTCATCCATTGTTTACTGTTGATATATCTTATGATGCGATATATTTTATATGTGTTCTCAAACAATCAGCTCAGGAGTAAGGACTGACTGAGAGGACTTCACTACTCTCTCAGTCAGCTCAAATCGGAAAAGAGCATTTTACAGTAAGGAGCTAAAGTAAACGAGAGTTACCTGAGCCTTTGTGCAGTGTGCAGTAGTGCTAACACTTTTACACGCATACCCAGTTTTCAAGTTGTAAAAACCGTTGCGTTGCCTATGCATGTGAATTTAGAAACAGGTGGGGCAGCAGGTAGAAAAAAGTTTATCATGGTTTGGTTTGGTTTGGTTTGTTTGATACAAATCTTTGTCGAAAATGCGTTTACCTCTAGGTTGAAGCCACAGGTCTTGTCTTAGAATAGGAAAGTACAAATATATTATGTGATTATGCATACAATGAATGTATCTACATGATTTCTGATTAGATGATCATGATGATGATGATGAATCCGTTTTGGTTGTTTTTGTGGACGTATGTAATGCTGCTGTGCTGTAGCTTGACGAGTATTAACTTTTTTGATTTGATTAAATAAAAAAACTTTTATAGAAGAGGAGAGGAATTATATTTATAAAGAAGCGGGGCTATTATAGGATGATATGACGGTGACTGCATGCAAGGAGTACCGTTACATTTTTGCCAAAAGGTTCGGCACTTCTTGGCAACTTTTTCCCTTTACCACTTTTGAAGATTATGTAGCCCATGATAATGCCTGCAGCCAAAAAAAAATAATAACCAAGCCAACCTGAAGAATGCATAAGTTATGCGGTCCCCCTTTTATGAAAATTCCTCGACGACAAACATAATACAAGGCTTTAATGCTTGCACTTGGCTTATTGCTTTGATGGTATTTTTCGATTGGACACTCCTTTAAAAGTTTTACCTGATTCGATTCATCGCCACCACCATCACCATCAGCTTTACTCTTCAGAAAAAATAGAACATTGCATGATTAATGTCTCGAGGGCTGGTTTTCGCTGTTGGTAGTTGGTACTAATAGGAAGTGAAATTAAGAGATGAAAAAATAATTTTTGCAGCAGATTCTTTAACAGTTTCCATTTTATTTATTATTCCCCTGGCTCCAATACAAATTGGATCATGAAAAAAATTCAGCTTGATAAATAATTATGGTGAAGATGATCAAAGATGATATTTATAGCGAACAAACTTTTTTTACCTAAAAATAGCAAAAAGAATTTCCTGAATTTACGCTACAGTAACAGCACTAATGATGTTATTCTTTAAATTGGCCGTTATTATGATCAAACCATCCTCTTACCTTATCTGTGATGCTCACCGAAGATATTTTATATTTGTGAATATAGCTGCATGAGTTTGAATTTGAATTGCTTTGCATAAAAATATCTTGCAGCAATTTTCCGTGTCGGTTGTCTACTGATCCCTTTTGCTTTTAAAATGAGCAATTTTGAAAATAATAGCGAATCGGGGATGATGATGGTGCATGATGTGGGTAAAATAATGAGTACATTCAACATCTTATTTCTTCAGATGAAGTGGCAATTTCCCTTTCTCCCATTTTTATACACTAATTCTTTATGCACTTTTTCAGTTTGGGATTTTTCTGGGGGCGGTTGAAAACAAAAATTATTTTCTTACCATTCAAAAGAATTACATATTGAGGTTTGGGCCCTCATGGTATGCACGTTTGACCTGGCTCAAATGAATCAAATTAAACCAATCATGTTTGTATTTGAAAATTGCATTTCAAGCACGGTTGCATTGCATTGCCCACACATATGCAAAATTCAATCAAGCATGGTAAACGCGTTGCGCTCCTTTGAGCTTGAAATATGCGAGGAAATGGCAAATTTAAAATGAATGCGTAATGCTGATGCGATGGAAGATAAGCAAAGCTATTGTTCTAAGGCCTGAGAGTGACCACACCCAATCCAGCAAAATTATCTATTCTGGTTATTCTGGATAAATGCGAGCTTCGACAAAATTAAAATTAAGTTAAACTCTTCATAAAAAGCTTCATTTTGCAGAAAAGTTATTTTCAGTTTTATTTCGCTACAATATAAATGTTATTATCGTATCACAAGAGAAATGATAAACTTCTAGAAAACAATGAATATTTAAAAAAACACGATGAGAATAACAACAACGGATTAGGGTTACTTCATTTTTGTTCTTGAGTTCTACAACTTATATATTATGGAGAATAAAACACCGAAGTAATATGGCTAATCAAAAGAAATGATTATTGTTACAACACTAGCGAAAAAATGATGTAAGTATATGGTAAGTAAAAAATGAATTATAATCATGAGTGACGTGTGACTGTACAAAAGCGTATTTATAATATTTTTTGCTTCGATCATTATATTATATAATTAGCATGGGTATTATATTTTAATGCAGCGAATTTTATTACATATTAGCTGCACTTGAAATTGCTAGCTGCCCTCACTTTTCTAAAATTTACCAGTTTTTTCTCTTTTATCGGTTATTGCATCGTAAGTTAGTAAAAAAGAAAATCTCATCTTTTTTTCGTCTTAATATTTGCAATTCGCAACCTGATATTAATACTTTTCGTGTGTTATATTTACAGTAACATCATTATAACAAAGTGATCGATGATACTACAAACGATTATCTAGAGATGATAACTTATTAAACTGCAATTTAAAAACACACCGTTAGTGTTAATAATTATTAGTATTGAGGGGGTAAGTAAGTAGAATGAAGTGAACTTACACTGGTAACTACATGTTATGCAACAGCAGAGTAATAAGATAATTTACTATTAACTAAGTTTAAGTTATTTTTGTTATTGTGTTGATTAAATGCAAAAAGATGGCCTCGTGGTTTTATACACACACATACAATCTTAAATTCGCTAAAATCGATTTTCAACTTATGTAGTTCTAAAAGTCTAAAAATACTTTTTTATATCTCTGTAAGGTTTCCAAGGACCTACTACTTATCTACTTCTCTTAGAGAGTTGTGTATCATCATGATCATCATCATACTTGCTTTTTTGTACAAATTTCTACCCCTATAAAACTTGCAACGCTAAGTCCACCCTTGTACTTATGGTTTTAAAATGCCATGATAAGACTTGATTCCTGTAATAAAGTTGCCTGGATACATTTACTACTACATTATATATTTATCAGAATTTGCGACTCGCGTCTCTTTCAATTTTAAAGGAAATAGTAATATTTAAATATTATTTAAATATATAGGTTTGTCTTGTCTCGAATTACAACTATTTTTTTTATTAATCTCATGGGTTTGTTTGTCTGCCACGACGCGCTGAGTTTATGCTTTTTCGATTTGTTCGGATTTTAAGTATTTATGTTAAATATTTTTAATGCCAAGGTCTGCCATTATCAATATTAGTGTCAGTATTCTCGCTCACTAATTATACCTAATAGGTTTTTTATCCAAAGCATTCTATATTGCCTTGTGATAACAGGCCAGAATTCAGATACATCCAACCAGCAAATCCAGTTGGGGAATGTCTTTTAAAACGAAAATGCACTTGATGGAGCGAACGCAGAGAAAATGGAAGTTAACATTTAAATCGATAATTTGTAAATGCACTTTAAAAGCCTTTTATGCTTTTTTTGGATAGCGAACGTAGTAAACAGGCAAATGAATTTCGCTTGATAATCTCATAAATACCTAAATTAGATTCTACTGCAACATCGAGTTAGTGTAACAATCATATAATGACCATGTCATAACTAATAAATTTCACATACTTTAAATTCTACTAGGTACATAATACATTACTAATTAGCTTACACATTAAGTTTTAGTTGCCTACTCGTAACGGTTTTTAGCTAGAAAATAGTATTTTACACTTTTACAGAACATTTTGGGAGAAATATTTGGCAACCTTTTCAACAAATGATTATTTATATAATCATGGTTTTACGCACAGACTAATCCCTTACAATGGGCTTGACCCTCCGCTTGTGTATAGGTATAAATTCAAGAGATTCTTCTTAAAAACAAAGTCTTTTCAATTTCCATCTAATTGTAAATATTTTTATGACAATATTTTTTCCTGCAGAAGTATTGCTTATCGTTATTTCGTTACAATGAAAACACTTTTTTTGCATGGCTCACACAGTCTTCTCGGAGTACATAATTTCCCGTTTCCGTCTTTTTACATGGTTTGCCGGTGAACACGCTCTAAATGGAGCTTTACGCTTCCTTTCTGAGTGAAAGCCTTTCCACACAGACCTAATTGAAATAAGAAATTATTTTTGAGTAAACGCAAGGGACAAAATTAGCTAAGATAATATATTAATTAGTATTAAATATGTACTGTACATAACTTAATAATAAGATAGAGTTTTACAAGATACCAAGTATTTAGAATAAGCATCTAACGTTCTTAAAAATTGTCTTTATTATTACAGAGAAAATTAGCAAAATCATAATGAAGGAAAAGGTGTTGAATGAAACAGACTGAGAAATTCGCATTCTACATGTGGTAGCATGATAAGTTTTTAGAGTATGACAGAGGGTCATGTAAGAACAACGCCTGTGTTTTTATTTCGTTAGATGCTTTAAATATGAATGACTGATTGGCTTACCACAAAGGAATGGCTTTTCACCCGTATGTACCCTCAAATGGCGTTCTAGAGTCCCTTTAACAGGGAATCTCTTGGGACAGTAAGGACATGGGAATCGATTGTTACGGTCGTCGCTACCCGAAAAACTACTGTTGCTGTTGCTATTATTCGTAATATCAGGAGACATTGAACCACGAGCTTTGTTCGAGTTTGAATTGTTGGTAACTTGCTGGGCCGAGGCGGCGGTAGCAGTCTTCAAAATCTGAAGGATAGCTGCATTCTCCGCTGCGGCTCTGGCAGCGGCGGCGAATTCGGCGTCAAGGAGAGATGTCGACGTAGAACCATTCTGATAGTTGGACGATGATGGAGAGGAAGATGTGGATAGAGGTTTAGTAGATAAATTCAAAACTTCTGGATGGAATTTTTCCATGTGGAGATCCAGATTTTTCTTGTGGGTGAACATTTTCTGACAGTGAGAGCACTTCATCTGGAATACTGTGGTTTTGCCCTTTTGAGTCGCTGTTGCTTGACTACATGATTTCGCATAACGACAGGTTCGCTCGTTGTGGGGAAAGTTTGCAGGTGGTATTGGAAGATTATTTCCTCCGCCTGAATTTCCACTCATTTTTGGCATATTTGATAATGAAGTACCAGTACTACTACGAGCATTTCCATTATTTGACCATGATGATTGTCTTCCGGCTCCCATGTGGCGAGAGTTTTCGACCATGTTTGCCATATCGTCTTCACCTTTATGAATAAGCAATTTAGTAATTAGCAACTCGTCCACTTGCTCTTCGTCATCATTAAGTTTAGCCAGTTATTTTAAATGAAAATTTACCTTCATAACCAGCCATATCATCTTCGTTGTACGAGTCATCCATGCCATCTTGATCGTCTTCCCCTCCGCCAGCTCCATCCAGAAAATGCGAAAACATGAAGTGGTTCATGTCATCTAAACAAAAAACGGCAATTTACAGTTTACAAGTCAATTTTAAAACTTCACTCGTTCACACTTAAAGCAAGGCTACAATTTTGAATGCACTCTTACATTTCATCATCTCTGGATTTGCATTGTTTTCGTACTCCGCAGACGAGTCAACCTCATCATACTCTCCATCTCCATTTTGAGCATCAGAGGAGGAAACAACGTTCGCTGAAGATCTTCTACTGCTACTACTCTGTCCACGGTCTGCACCATGAGATCCGTTTTGCTTTTGATAACTTGCATCTAAAGGCTCATCACCATCTCCTGACGGAGACCCCAATATAGCCTGGGGAGGAGGTAGAGGATCCAGCTCATCATCATCCTCCAATGTCTGATGATTATCCTTGTCATCTCCATTCATCTGCTGGTCTTCGCCTTTCATCGCCCCGTCTTCATTGCTATTATCATTATCTTCACCTCCCTCTCCATTCGCGTTTCCACTGGCACCTCCACCATTCTTTTCCCGCTTCATGGGAAAGAACATGCCAGTCTCATCTTGTCCATTTTTACCTGAGAGTTGTATAACCTGACCTCCATTTTGTACAAGGAAGTCCATAAAAGATTCTAAAATGCCAAACAAAAACATTTTAACGTCAACACTACTCACTAGTCACCACTCGCCACAATAAATATCATCTCATTCTTAAAATATACAATAACAGTCAGAACTTACCAAATTGTAGATTAAGAAACTCTCTGTGAAGTTCGAGTTCTTTGGTTATCTTCATAATCTGGCGCTGCTGCCGCCTCAATATCTCCTCCAAGTATTTCTGTCTCCGCTCCATGTTGAACTTCATGAAAAGTTCCTTAAAAGATGTGATCTCCTTCGACGCAATCTTGACGGTTTTTGGTAAGGAAACGCACTTTTCAAATAAAAATAACTAAATAATTGTCTACAAAAATTACCGTCAAAACACCACTAAAAATTCACTTGCACGGCGTCAATCAAAAATAACTAGAAAAAATATCCGCATTATTCAATTCACTCACTTCGATGGCTAAAGCGCAATAATAATTGACATGACGTGTTATTCTTCCTCTAGGGACGATGATTAATGCACTTATTCAAAACAGGAGGTAAATGCACCTTCTCTTGGGATGAGTGAACAAACGTTTTTAGTTTTAAAAATTTTGAAGTATAAACGCGTAAGTGTTCATATTCATATTAAATTTCAGCACTGAATCTCATTGATTTTTGTTCTCACAAAAAAAATTAATTCCTTCCCTTGAAAGACTACTTCCCCGAATCAAAAGATGACGAATCAGTACCTGAATCACGGATGACAAGACAAGTGAGTTCTAGTTCTCTCAACAATGAAAAAATGATTCATGGGAATAATTATTGATAGTACGACGACGACTTACAAACTAACGCCATTTACGAGTGGGGGAGGGCTACGATGATGATGATGATGGTGAAGCGATTGCGTTCGTTCTCAGGGATGAATATAATACTCAACAATGAAACTATATAATATTCAAATAATACAATTTTGGGTATTTACCAAATAAGGCGAAGGCTAAGAAAGAAAGACAGACAAAAAAATTCTTTGCTATGTGCCATCGATATCATTATCGTGAGCTATAATACATGAAGGAACGGACGACTCTAGCAACAAAAAAAATAATTTTTCATGTGTATACAATATTCGATTTCGATGTGTACCCTCGCCTCGGTCTCTCTTGCCTGCCATGCCATCATCATCATGAGAGCCATCGCATCGCTATATTATTCAATTCAATTGGAAGTTGAACGGAACGAAAACATCATCATCATCATATTCATCAAGTCTGCGCTATATGAGTTGAGTTATATCCTGAAAGTATTATTTTGTTCATTCGTAGCAGCTAAGTTCTTTTTCGGTATCTCTAAAAACTATTGATGCTGTTGATGATGACGATGATGATGATATTATTTTGTATTTGGTAAAGAGCAGAAGAAGTAGAACTAGAAGAGCAATTGCTATCTATCTACAAACAGGAATTATTGGAATTTTCTTTTTGGAAAAGAGAGAGAGACGCGAGGCAGACTAAGACTTTTATAATCGTTTTGGCAGAAAAGAAAGAACAAAAAAGTTTTAGAAGCTATTCACCTGAAAACAAGTGCATAATAATAATGAATGACGCTCTAAAAGAGAGCCGAAAAGTTTTAATAAAAAAAATACCTAATACCTTCGTACCACTTCCCCTCCTCCTCTTCTTGCCTATGC
>JAHZNI010001795.1:0-11564 GCA_027744415.1 Seira ritae | reverse complement strand
AAAATGAATGAAGGTGACATGATGATGATATGTCCGCTTAGCCACCAGTAGGATATCCAGAGATGATAAGATCATCTCAAAGAAATGGCTGCTCTGGGTGAAGTAAAAGGCAGAAAATCGACAAGCTTCAAAAGTGCAGATGAAGCTGGCCACAGCTCTCAGAAATACGAAAAGGAAGAGATCCATCCCTTCAATCTGGAATTCCATCAGAATGAACCTGCCCCTCCTTACAAGACTGTATTCATATCCGAGAATTTTGGAGAAAGTGAAGACAAAAGGATCCATATTGACCCCAACACCAAGCACCGTTATGAATGGTGGAATGGATGCGAGAGCTAAAATCATGAGGGAAAGTAGAAAGGACACTTTTCTCCAGAATGCATTTCCCTGAGCCTGAGAGGAGGAAGGAGGAAACCAATTTGATAAGCGTAGTCTCACGATTTTTGAACTTTCCAAGCCAACTATTTCTTCCTCGACGTCTAGAATGAGGATTGTATACAGGATCCAGAATAAGAGAGACATCCCTCCAAAGCCAAAGGACGCCATGACAAGTTGAGGAGGAAGTTCTTTGGAATTGAGGATCACGGCCAAGCACGACCCGAATCCAATGAGGCAGGCGACGATGTATGTGTTGAAGTAGGAAGGCCAGTACCTCCGATGGAATTTATTCTCTTTTAAAGTAAATTGCTCAGAATCAGAATTCCATGATATTAAGAAGGGGTGGAGGAATCTCTGGGGGAATAGTTTGTTGTAGAATGTGAGGGCATGGGAGGTTTGGAAATTGTATGAGTGTTTTGAAGCAAACAGCCACATTTTTAAATGGAAAGTTTCCCGAGGCTAAACACAATTATCTAAAAGGAAGGCAGTTCTGGTTCAGAGTTCAGATTAGATTGCTCAAATGAATAAAAAATTGTGGCTTGTGGCACTGTTTAGAAAATGGCGAGAATTGAGAAATATGTGTTCAATTAAATAATGTTTTGACATTATAAGGAACAAAACATATATGCTGGAAGTCGGCTAGAATAGAAAACATGTTTCCCATTTGAATTTAGTTTTACAATTTAATTATAACATGTCATTTGGAAAAATACTACTATTGATTCCTAAGCCCGAAATGCTGAAATTGCAAATAAATAATAAATAATATGATGTAGAATATTGGAAAATAAATCAAGAATGGAGGGATTTAGGATATGCCAAAAACCCTTATTACTGCCAAACCTTCATTTCTAATATTTTGCAAGGCTGTAAAAATATTGACTCTGGTAAAGCTGCTTTGAAATACTTACATGCATGTTTAAGTTTGAATATCAACTTAATCGCATATTGATTTGCAATTGATACACGTCATGCACACCTGCAATGGGCACCTTATGCATGTACTTTTCTAATCCAAAATGATGGTTATTCGCCCAATACCGTACTGGGGCAAGGCAGATATTTTAATAAGTTTAATTGTTCAGTGGAGTGGATAAAATCGCTAAGAGGTACTTTTTCTTTTAATTTTTTTAACTTTATTGTGGCATGTTCTTCTGTTATGGAAAATACATAAAATGTACCTGTGCCCATTTGAAAAATATTTTTTATAGGTTTCTGGACACTCAGGTTGAATTTAAATTCAAAAATGTTTCATCTATTCGATTACACTGGGTTTAGTTTCAGTAACTTGATTCAAGCTTTTATTTAGTTGATTAACGAGTATATTCATTAACGATCTCCTAATGTGAATCATCTCATATTGCCCCACATAATATGCATTGCAGATGCAGACTTCATCATGCTGACCCATGTAAAATTCTTCTTTTAACTCATACCCTGAATTGAACAACTCCCAGCGTCCCAGCTATCTAATTAGACATTTCGAATGGAATCCGACCCCCAAAAATAAGACATTTTAGAGTTATCGATAATCATATCATAATATTTTTTAAATGATTTACTCTGAATTAAATAGGTAGTAGGTAACATCAGCAAAATATTTTTGTAATTAATGAAATATTGTTTCGCTCATTTCCGTTGATCATGCAATCTCATTTCATTACAGCAACAATGTATGAGAAGAATTATTCTTTCCAGTTTCTTTTTATTGCCAAAAACCTTAATTTAATGTTTATTAACTTTGATAACTTATAAGTCGCTTCAATACTCCCCCATGTGTAAGTATGTGCAAAATGTATTTAGGTATGTATGTATATCTCGCAATAATAATGACTATTGACTACATAAAATTTAGTACATGTGGCATGTGGAGCATTTTTTGCGTTATATAAAATTTGCTGTCTTCCTGATAGTTTTACAAATATATACCTATGTATTTGTTGGTGTTCGGGAGTGATCATGATCATGTCATGGACTCACTCGACTCGACTCAACCTTGCGACTTTTGCATCTTCGTAAGGAACTAGATTTGCAATTCTAGCCTGAATCATGATTTATAATCTGTAGTAAATTGTAAATACTGTGTGGTTGTCGAATTTCTATTGCAAGATTGATCCCAAAAAAATAAATGGACTTGTTCTTTTTGTATGTACAGTTGTAAATTGTAAAATAATTTTGTTCTCCTACATGAATTGCTGAGGCAAGTCAAGTCATCACCACCACGCGCACGCATGGATTTTTTAAAAAAATATGCATTAAACTATATAATAACATGGGCCGAATGATGTGCTTAAAATAATAAATTGAAATAATTGCTATATATTATTACTACTTCATCAAAGATAAGCCTCACTTGCTCCGATTAAATATTGTTACGAGCGAAATTCAGAGGGACGCTTACACTTTCGTGATACTAGTCCGTATGCGACCGATATAGATTTTGAAAGTAAAGTTTAAATCCATTTTTGGAAGTTCTTTACCAAAAGATTTAACTAATTAAAGTAAATTATTCATACAGTCAATGAGAGATTGAAGTTTAAAGAATGCAAACACAAAACCTTGCAATCGCTTCTCCAAAAAATGTTTTTCTCACGTTATCCTCTTTATTGCTCTACAAAACTAGTAATCTTTACATTTAATTAAGACCGACAGATCTGTCATAATTGAGTCTTCTCATAAGCATCGAAAATCGACATATCATCATTTTTGGCTCAATTAAATGGGACCAAATAACTAACGACAGCAAACTATAAATACTTCATCATGCACATGAATTGCTCATCATTCAGCATTTTGACCTGCCAATCATAAAACAAACCTTGGGGAAGTAAACCGATCACTCCAAATTTCCAAAATGAATACAGTTTCAGTTTTCTTCGTCTTAAGTGCCATGCTTGCTGCCGGCAAGGTCCATGGAGCTCCTTCGGTTTCACTGGCGCAAGTCGGAGTATGAAAAAAATTTACTTTTTCATATTTGTTTTCCTTTGAGATTGTCAAATTGATAATTAATTTAATTAATATTACAATTTGTAGCTTTTGCAGAACGGTCTCGCCGTATCCAGTACAGCGGAGGCCGACGCCATCAATCAGGCCCTAGGTCTCAGCCAAGTCGGTCAAATCTGATGCTCTGACACGAGCTAATTTAGTTAATCTGGGAGTCGGCTCAGTGGGAGGCGTTCCTCTTGTCATTGGAGGCAGTCAAGCCCTTGTTGAAGTCCCTACTGTTGTCAGAAGACCGCCAACCATCCTTACTCCTGCCCCAGCCCTTAGCCCTGCGATCCTCGGAAGAGCTGCACCTGCCGGTATTCCAGTTTTCCCAAGATTGGCTGATGGCATCGGCTTCGGCATTGGAGGAAATCTCGACCTTGGTATTAAACTCCGAGGTTGAATATACAGTTAATGTCTTCACTAAATAATCCTAATTTTTATTTGCATTTTTTCGTTTGTTATTTCTGACATTTACCTGATTATCTGTATTGCTCTGATTAGTACTCACAAACGATTTAGATATTTTGAATTAAAGAATTATCACTACCAGTATTTTCATTTTAAAAAGACGTCATCTTAACTTGCTCATTTCTTCGAAAGTTTGAAAAATGAAAAGCTTTCAAACTCGAGAGTATTCCTCCTCTGTTACTTCATTCCATAGATAAGTTTTTTTAAATACATAATTGGAGTTCATGGTGATTGGTGCTTCCGTAATAAACGATTATCAAAACCAAGAAAATAATTTAGAGGAGGTACTAAATTCTAAAAGATTGAAAATCGTCATTAATTCACTGGTAAAGGCATATCGTTCGCTTTTTTCGCTGGAATCTAAAAACATTTAAAACGATGCGCATATATTATCGCATATTATAAAATATTCGTAAATATTAATTCTTAATTCCCGGGGGTGCTAATATTTTCAATATGAGGTCATGCAAATATATCAATGCAAAAACAGTGAGCATAATACCCAGCACCTACATATAGTATGTATATGTAAAATAAATAAAACCTATGCAACGTGATGGTGTGAAAGGGGCAATTTGCGATGCATGCAAAAATAAATGAAAATTATGACGATGAATCGCAGAAAAGATGAAGCTTTAAAAATAGGATAAAAATGCTTCAATAATTTTCCTAAATAAATAGATAGGTTGATAATCTGATTAATATTGAAAATTTACGTGGAATTAATATTCAGCTCTAAAATATAGAAATTTTATAAACCAGTTGGAATTATTGTAATCTTTTAAAAGCAAGAATTCAAAATATCATGCAGTTGTGGTTCAATCATGTCGTATTTATGGGCATTGTCCCGAAGAGTACAATGAATAAATTCAATCAATCAATATAGAAAATTAGCTGAGAGGCCTTGAAAGTTAGTCAGATGCTCTTTTTATATTGACTAACGCTTACAAACAGATTACAGGATGTTTAGTATAGTATGAACTCATGTAAATAATGCAATTGTTGCGTGCGGTCGAGTCATTTGATTAAATTTTAAGCCGGAAAAGATGTGTGAAATCCAGCGTTTTTCTTTGGTGTCTAAAACAACTTCCTTTTAATGCACACTGTTCCAGTATTTTCCGATTTGTGTTGGATGGCTGTTCTGTTTTCCTACAGGAAACTTGTGTATAATATACAGGAAAATTTCGATATAGTAAACCCCTAAGGGACGCTCATTTTCCGAACACTATAAACAGTGGACGCTATAGGGAATGGGGAATAAATGTTAATAGGTTTTCAAGGGACGAAAAAATTTGGGCACTATGATCCTAGAAACGTTATAAGCGTCGCCACTATATCGGAATTTTCCTGTATCTAGTATCTAAACGCATCTTGGCTGCATACTAGTGTATGAGAGAAATCTGAAAATCTGGAATTTAGACTCAAGAAGGTTCATATAATTACCTCAATCTTTATTATTCATAGTAAATGATCACATGTTATATCGCAAGAGGCTTTAAAAATTATTATTTGTGCTATCACTAACTTATAAACTCATGTAACTCTAAAATTAACAAAAGATCAGAATAAAATGACTAATGCTTACAAGCTATGCAGTTCAAATTGATCCTTAAAATAAAGTTTTAATTTCTCTCAGACACATCTAGTCAATGACTCTGACACTTGACTCATCATTGCCATCATAATCACAGTCAGAGCCAGAAACAAGACGACATCGACACGATAGTAAGTTCTACGGGGGTTTTCACAACAGAAATGTAAATATTTTATCCATCAGTTCTTTCATAACTTTCAAGTTTAAATTCCAACGGTGCCAGGAGAAAAAATAAACAAGCGCGCAGATTAAAGTAAAACTTTATACCTACTTCATTGAGCCGAAAAGACATTGCACGGGCTTAATCGCATTTACGATGTCAAGTTAACATATTTTTATCGTAATGAAAATTAAAAATTAGGCTTAGAGATTATTATCGTAGGTCAAGGCTTCAAAGGGAAGATAACATTACTTTGTGGAGAGCATAATAGTTAATTTTAGGGTTAATTTTCTAAATACTACGGCATAGTGGAAGTAAATTACAGGTATAAATTACATAATATACTTTAATTGTACAATTGTAAGAAAATACGAATCTTTCACAATAAGTGATATTAGTGGCCTGACTTATGCAGTACAAATTACAAATTGACGAAATAATGGATTAGACCTTGTTGTTTATTATTGCAATTCTGAAAATACTTACTATTGCTTAGAATAGATTGGATGGGTAAATAACTAGGATAAGTAAGTTAACAAAATATGAACTCTACCAATTTGTTTTTTAAAACTAAAAATCTGTGCTAAGCTTAAAAGGTTTAATTAGAACTTAGAAGTTAATCGATTGAAAAAATCTGAAACTGACAAGATATTTTTAGGGAAGCCTTTAATTTAATAAAATCGTTTTCTAGAATTCTGTTGATGATTTTGATATACAAGAATTCCTATCACGCCAATAGCGACGAGGGCCAGGATGGTGAAGAGAGTGACGAAGAAAATCTTGATTCCAGACCAGCCAGGCTTCACATCATCAACATGCTCCCGGGGTGCTTCGTAGGTCTCTGCTGAGGGCAAAATATTATCTCTTGAGCGATCGTCTTCACTTCGAACACCACCTGTTTCAAGCTCATAGGTTTTGACAGTGATGACATCGTGGTTGTCCGATCTGTAAAAAAACAGAAAATAATTATGAATTAAATAGCGAATTAAGGCCAAGCATTTGTTATAATTTAAATGAATCGTCCAAAACAGAGAAAATTCAAAATAAAAACTTGAAAACATGAACAAAACAAAGTTGGTAGATAAATTCGTTATGTTGGTTTTCAGTAGCGTATTTAACCTGGTTTTGTTTTCAATTTAGTTTTTTCTTACCATAGCAGATACATAAGGATGTTGATGATTATGAGGACCATTATGATTACTGTAGGTATCGATAAGCACAGCCAGTCCCATGAAGTAATCCTTCGATCCAAAAACTGGACCAGGGACCATCCTCTCCTTGGCATACCAAAACACCATTCCATCTCCGAACAAGTCCTTGCCTTTTCCGTGGATCTTGATTTGGAGCTGAACTTCCCAATTGTGCATTCTCACCGGCTATCAAAAAAAATAAATCAGAAAACATTTTATTTTTAAAAAATAAATTAAATACTATTTTAAAAAAATGATAAAATCTTACCGCTGAATTCCACAGAGAGCCTTGTTGCGACCTCACATCCGGCGTCAGCCTTATATACTGATTCGTGACAATCGTCGTCCCCTGAAAGTCCCAGTTTGGAATCTGCCAGCCCGCACCTACAAAAACGTAACAAGACATTTTCCAATTAATTACCTTACACTTGTCCATAGTCCATAGACCATATCCTATCATCCTGGCCAACCTATTTCCCTTGTCATCATCATTCATCAACACTAACAACTTTAATGTTCCAGGAAAAAGGCGTGCTCTAGTTTCCACCCACTCCAAAAAATAAAATCGATAAATGCTTTCCAAAACTATCCTCCTTTCTCACACCTCAACTACTCCAACAACATAACTCACCTTGATAAGGCTTCGACAAGGAATGCTCTCGTTTATAATAGTCTGCAGTGTTCCAAGCATCATCAGTTTGCACTACTGGTTGCTGTTGATATTGTGCGGAGACGACGGTGAGAGTGTGCGTGGATATCAGGAGAATTACTAAAACGGATAAGCACATCATCCCGAAGGAATAACTGTTCCTATTAAAGTTTAACGAATAATTAAAAGATTCACTAGCTCCACTCCCACTAAAGTCCCCTTTTTTCTTCACTTTATTGCGCCTTCTCGAGGTTGATATAAGATCCAGCTGGGCTTCACCTATAGTCAGCTTATCTTCCATTATTTAAAAATATTTAAAATGAGCTAAAATCCCTTAAATAATTTTCAGCACGCAAAAAAATAACTGTCTTCCAAGTCCAATCCAATCCTGTCGGCTTTCCGAGTTTTTAACACGTCAACGCATCTAAAAACACAAGTGAAAAGCTGATATGATGATGATGGCGAGATGAGGTCTGGAACCTCCTTTACAAAAAGTGCTTTGTTGGAATGGTGGTGTTGTGTTGCAATAATAATTATTTCCTCATCCTCATCAAAAGCTTAATTGATTGCATTAATGTATTCACGTTCACACAAGAGCAGAGGATATGTAGCAATAATAGTGCTAGTGCAGTTAATTTTTATGGGAACAAATGAGCCATAAACAGGGGAACACATTGACCAACCAGCTGAAACTTTAACTATGCATTTGGAAACAGAAATGGATCTGCCGTTCTTCCTGACCTGAGCTGAGTAAGCTTTTTTTCAGCCGAAGAGAACGAGAAGCCAACTCATCCAATTCCAATCCAATTGCTTTGGCTTTGGCCTTTTGCAGAGGCTCTTGTTTCTCTTTCTTGACTTTTCTATCAACTCAACTCAAGCTGAGCAAACAAACCAAACCACTTTCAATGCAATGCATAGGGGTATCATATGGCATACCCTAGAGTACATTTGCACTGGATGAAGCAAAAGCAAAGATCACAAATGCTATATAAAGTCGGCGTGTGCTATCTGCAGATAGTCCACATCTACAAAGCATTGTATAGCTCTGCTGCGCGGAGCGGATAGCCATAGCCGAGTCTCTCTAGCGCGAGTAGAGCAGCTGGAGGACGAGGGTATAAATAGCGGAGCCGACGAAGAAGGGGAATCGGCTAAGGAAATTCAAAAATGTAATTTGCCGCGTATATTCTGGGTGAAGTGAGACTACGGAGCTGAACGGTTTACGTGGTGGGTATATAGCCTTTGTTCCACTTTGTTCATCATTTGAAAAAATATATTCCTTTTGCATAAATTCTAAATTGGTCAGTAGAGTTATGCAAGAGATTAAATAATTATGCTTATCTAAACATTCACATTCCATTCTCAAATTACATGACTGAACATCAACAACATTTTACTTCTTCTTACCGTCGTCGTCGTCCGAAAAGAAGAAAAGTGCATTAAAGTTAAAAAATGAGAATGAATGTTTAGGTATGCACAAGCACATTCCACCACAAGCCTCTGTAGCTACTGTATTAGTACGTGTTAAGAAGTTGTAGGTAGTATTCTGGTGCTGTAGTTTAATTACTCGAATATATTGAAGAAGAAGAATGCAATTAATTTTATTCGAGTGTGATTTGTACAAGACGAAAGTGACAATGGACAATGCAATGCTAAGCTAAGCACATTCCATACGCAAACCATACAAAAAGTTGCATTGCACCTGCTCTGCTTCTGCTTCACCCGAACAAGCGCCTGCCTATACGATTTTTATGATTGTGGCTGCTGCTGTTGCATTGCTTTTTCCTGTCAAGTTAAACTTCTTCTTCGGTTCAGTTGAACGCATTGATTCGTGCCGTGAAGACGTTTTTATGACTTCTCTGAATTTCTAGGCTGACCTTGATTTTACTTTCTCGGAATCTTCTCGAGATAATCTTTATTAGGACGTTTAATTGTCAACTACTTTACTTAGTTTAATTGGTATGTTTGGATTCTGGAATTATTTTTAATTTTTAGATTTGGGTGACCTGTGACCTGATGGTCTAGAATAGGTCCCGCATTTGATTGGTTTTGGTTTCTGTTTTGTTTACCATTTAGAGCCGCAGCCGGGGACATTGTTTGGACACGTTTCGGAAAAAGTGATCTTTACCAGTGGCAGTCAAATTGTTTAGTGAACAGTGAAGGGGAATGATGGACGACGATGAATATGAGGATGACTATGACAATACGACAAGTCAAAGTCCCGTGAAAGATCCCAGCGTTTGGAGAAATGGTCCCGCGAAGTTGTTCTTCGACCAGCTTGGAGTCCCTTCGGAGGGTAATGTCGACTACCGTTCTATATTGTCGCAGTTCCTGCCAAAGCAGAAGCACCCAGATGTGGAACAGGAGGATGCAGTTGATGGAGTTGTACTTTCGGAACACGAGGAGGAAGAGATGGCGGTGCGGCATGTGGAGCCGCATGAGTTGGATTTGGCAGTTCAATCCATTTTACTTGAGGACACGAGCAAAGCTAATGGTATAAAATTGGAACTTGGAAAGTCATTGTAAATTACTCTTTTAATTGTGTAAAATTGTATTTTGTTTTTATTTTAGGTACTCTTGGTACGAATGCCGTTAGAACTGATTCCTCCGCCGGGGAAAGAGCGACTGGTTTCTGGGGATCTACGATTCCAAATGAAAGCACTTTCACTTCGTCACAGGGATGGTCAAATAGCATGCCCTCTCTTGACTCCAGAGACCCTGAATCTTTACTGAAACAGCGGATTTCAGAAATGGAGGTTTGCGAAGCAGTAGACGCACTTGTCCGGGAAATGAACAAACCTGAGCCAACTCGTCCCGAAGAGCACCTACCCTTGTCGGAGGAGGCATCGGAGAGCTTGAAGGGATCCAAACCTTACGACGACTTTAATTTAGTCTCTCAAATGGAATGGGAGAAAGACGTCGTCTGGAATGCGGAGGACTCCTCCGTCGAAACTGAAAAGAGACTCAAACTAGCCCAAGCTCGTGCCGGATGGATTCCCACCGTTTCCAACAGAAAATTCGAGATTGGGGATCGCTCTTTGGATTCAAGGGATTTCAAGCCCCTATTCTCCTTGGAAAACGACAGCTTGGTCAACGGCAAATGGGAGAAGGAGATCATCTGGGATATCGACGAGTTTATTCAGCAAGGTCCACAACCAAAAATCCTCTATTTTGATGCAACGGACGAGCAGATTGTGTTCCAAAAGCCTAAGGAAGTTGTACCCAGTGATCATCCCCGTGCCTCCTCGTCCACCACAATCAGTCCTTCAAAAGCCTCCAGTACTTCGCCATCAAAGAAGCCTATCCAACCTCACGCCATCAAATCCAAACTCCTCCTTGGCAAAGCTGGTTTCATCCAATGGAAATGGCAAATGGAGCAGCAAGAACTGAAGGCGAAGCAACTAGCTGCAGCCGCAGAAAAGAAGGAGGAAAATTCTGAAGAGGCTTCCAAGAAGAAGAATCCCATTACGGAAATCAACTTTAATTTATCCAACGACGAGTTCTACGAAGACAAAGCCAGTGCAAATGGCGAACTGATGAAGATTTGCGCTCTGAACTTTATAAGACATTCCAAAGTCATTCTGGACTTTCTCTCGCCATTTATGACGACTTATTTAAGTGAAGAGGAACTGAAGAATTTCCATCGTCCCCAGTTGAAGAATCATCCTCAGAGTCCTAAATATTTACAGAAGTTTAAGATATCCTCTTGCCATCACCAAAGGATTAAGAAGGCCAAAGAGCGCGACGCCATTCTAAAGGACGGCCACCCCGTCCTCCTAGACAAGAGTTCAGATTTGACAGGAACTGACGGGGAACTCGTCCTTATTGAGAATTCAGAGGAGCATCCTCCCCTCCTCAGCCAAGTTGGAATGTGTTCAAAAATCATAAATTACTACAAAAGGAAATCTCTGAAGGAGTATTCTCATGGCGTGCCACATCCATACGGGGAGACGATATTCGTCTACGGGACTTCATCCCCCTTTCTGGGGTACTTGGAACCTGGTCAGGTCCTCACTGCTCTAGAGAACAACATGTACCGCTCGCCAATCTACCTCCACTCCAATTCCTCCACTGACTTCATACTCGTCATTAATAGGAATGGCTACTTCGTGAGGGAATTCGATGCCATTTTCACGGCAG
>JAHZNI010001794.1:0-19059 GCA_027744415.1 Seira ritae | reverse complement strand
TAATCTTTTTTATATTTGTAAAATAAAATAATCAGCTAGCATTACCATACAGGGAAGGGTGCTAGTCTTGCATAACAACAACAAATAAAAGAGAAGGGACTCCAGAGTGAAGTAGCGAATCATGTCGCTAACAACGTCAAATATTAAAGATTAGAAGTCAAATATTCTTGTCTGAAATTGTCAGAGTGGATGAAGAATGTGCTTAACCTCAGTGTTGTGATACGTTCCCAAGCTTGTTTTTTAATATTTACGTCATAGTTATGACTAAAATGTATTCATTTGTTTGCCGACCCACAGAAAAGCCCTACTGGTTAGTTTAAATACTGCAAAGCAAACTGTTTAATATTTTACCGGTAGTAAGCGGAAAAGCATTTCTTCTGTATCGCGTGTGTGCACCTGAATTGGTGGAAGTAGGTAATTTAAAATGAAGGCACTTTGCCTACAGGCGTTTGTGGAAGCAGGTAAAGGTGGAGACCGGCATTTGTGGATGCAGGCATTAATCCGTGCTGGCGTTTGTGGATGCAGGCGAAGGTGGATGCCGGCGTTTGTAGATGCAGGCATTACGCCGTGCAGGCGTTTGTGGGCCGGCATTCCCCACCGACCCATTCACGATGCCAATCCGAATATAAACTGGGAATACATGTAATACCATAAGATGTGGGGATACCGTATTTACTAAAAATAAAAGCGAGCCTTCAATAGCAATTTGAATGAAGCACTTTTGGAATTAACGATGACAAAGTTTGTATTGAATTTACCACGATTGGCGAATTTTCCTTCAACCATGTGACTTCATGTGTGTCCATTTTCTATTGAGTCGACGTTTCCAAAGGGCCACTGAAAAATACTAACCGTTCCTTAAATTGGTAGGATAACAGTAGATACTAGATTCCAAGGGTTTTGAAAAGATTTTGACTAGCAAACTGGCTACAGTGGTAAAAACTACGTTGTACTACGAATACGTTAGACATGCACAATGTGTAAATAATGTAAATGTGAAAATAACGTTTTCTTTATTTTCTCCGTGAGTAATAACACTTATGCATATTGTATGACATACAAATAGAAATATAATAGTCAACACGGATTCACAATAGGATTCCGTCCTAACTTTAAAAAAAATTGAATCATAATATCATAAACTAAGCTTACGGGACTATGCTGTGTAGTAAAACTCTATCGATGAATCATTTATTTGACTTCAGTTCAGAGCTAATCTCATATTTAGTAATGCCAAGAAAGCAGAGACTTGCTCCTGTGCATACCTATACAAAATAGAAAATTAATACTGAGAGACTCGATGAGAGCCACTTTTTTTATTTCGTGCCGTGCCATGCCATAGGACAAAATACCGAAGTAAACGAATGTGAACATTACCATTACCACGAGTAATAATATTTAGGAATGAGTAACCGAACGCGGAGGGAGGTTTATTTTTTTCTCGGGGATTTGTCTCTGCCATTACAAAAGAATAAGTTTTGAAAAGTATGTATTTCGGTCTCAGGAGAAGTTTACAAAACAATGCAATACATACACACTTAGTCGCATGTGATGTTTAAGTTGTGATGATGAGGACGATGACGAAAAGCAATTGCAATTGTGTGGGGAGACGAAGAACGAGATGTGATATATTTTTCCCGAAGTGTTCGTCGGCCGGTCTACACGCACGCTGATCTATGTAAGCAAAGGAAAGCAAGCAAACTGAAGTTGAAATTCTTTGTGTTGAAGGTTACATCAAGTGAACAAATAGGGGCTATTACATGCAATAGAATTTAATTAAAACAATCGAATCCATTATTGTGATGTGTTACTTTCCCCAAAGCAGTGAAAGAAACTTTCGTGGTGAAGCAGGAATTTCTTAACAAACTAGGATAGTGACGTATCGAAAATATTTAAATTGTTCCAAGTCAAGTCTAGGAGTGATCTAATCCGATCTTATCTGAGCTGAACTGATCTGCTTATAAAACACTTTTGTCTGAATGAAATACTTTGTCTTGTTTCGTGACTCCAACGTTTTCCATTCTCGACAACTTCTACTCTCATTATTATGCCATGCATGTTAGCAAGCAAGTAAGGAAAAAGAGCAAAATCGATCTTTATTTTTTCTTAAACATGTTACTTTCATGACCTCATCCGTCTTTGTCGTAGAGAATAACGCAAAGTTATTTAATGGTGCTGTGATGATTTAGCACAAATCCAATGCTCGAATGATCGCGGCTGTGCGTATGCGAAATACAATTTCTATCTTAATTTAAACATTAGTTTATTTGCTGTTGCCAAATTAAATGCGTGAAAACTACTTTACTTGAGCTCAACTACTTAGCTGTAATTCAGTAAGTTCTAATTAATTGTGAGAAATTATTAATTTCCACTTCTCTTCTTTTTTCTATTTTTGCTATTTCCTCTCTATGCCTGCGCAGGATGCATAAATCGCAGCCTAAAGAGTAAGCCAAAGCCTTTCTCTATATTTTAGTTAAGCTTAAAATGTTTTTATGATCTGTGATGTGAATTGATGTGTAACAATTCAGTATGTAGTATCTATTTAATTCTAACAATTTTTGTTTGAACTTTGATTTATTTTTGTAAATAATAATCGTCTCCATTGTTAAACGAATCGATTTGAAATGAATGAAACGAAAAAAGTGGCCTTTAAGCCATTAGCCACTTTAGCTTTGGACCAGTTTCCCAACCAAAACATTCGTCCTTGGTGGGACGGAAAGGAAGGAAAAACGCTAGAGTAGTAGCACAAACAAACCAAGCACAATAGTACTTTTTTAATGGGATATGAGAGTGTAAATGTAAACGTTTGCGTGCAAGCAAAAATGTGCAATGTGGACTGGACTGGGATATAAATAGAAAATTACAATGCAGTATTGAGTAAAGTGAAGGAATTTGGTGATCTTATAAAGTTTATTTTCATATGGTTTATATAGACCGCAGCCTCCCTCAGGTCTTGTCTGCCCGCAGCCTTTCCGAGCTTTAAAAGTTAATAGCACTTTTACCTTGAAGTTTGCACCGCCAGGTGAGTAGTATATATGTAGTTATTATGTGGCAACAAATACAATGTACGAAGAATTTGTACGGATTCGAAATGTCATTAATTAAGTAGAGTAATGAAAGAAGCTTAAAGAGATGAAATTCGTTTTAATTAGAATGTTGTGGAGGTCCAAGACTGGTAGATATTCAGAGTTCGACAACGGATAGGATATTGTACACTGGGATTATCGACTCCGAAACTGAGATCTTCCTTCAAAACCCATCAAATACGGAGGAGAAAATTTTGACATTTAAACTTGATGTGGTATGGAATATAAAAAACGTATAATATGCATTCTAAGTAAAATCCCACCAGCGATGGGATGTGACTCTGAAACGATGATTTTAATTGCGTCATTTAGTTAAACAACGAGTGGGCCATATCATTCCCGGGAGAGGAGGAACCAGTCACCGTAGCGTATTTAATCAGGCCTAAGCCCGCCACAAAGATTTCACCTTTACAAATCTACGAGATTGAGTCGGGTGATGGATATTCGCATTACTTTAATTTTGGCATTGAAATGGAGAAAACGGGCTCTTCCAGGAGGCCTGATTTTGTGTTCCGGGTACACATTCCATCTCATTTATCCACCTCATTTATCTGGTTCGGGAGAAACATTGATTGATTCGATGATGCCATCTGCTCTAATGAAACAGTAAATTGCTGGGACCCTTGATGACTGCAAATTTATCTTACTATTCCAAACGAATTGTGTATAGTCATCAGAAAAGGAGATCCATAATTTAAATCAATGTTGATCCCTTCCAGTCGCAGATTTTAGCAAAAAATGTCTGAAATGCAATATTTTTATTATTTTTATTGGACAGATGCTCAACGATAGCTTACATCCTGTGGCGACTATAATTCTCTTGTCAAACTTTAAAGCTGCCTCCGTCTCAATCGATGAGTCTTTATGGCCATCCCAAAAAGCAATTATTCTTGGAACAGGGCTTCTCATGATTTGGGAATTGGTAAGACAATGAAATCAACATCTAGATTATTATAGGCGTACTTACAAGTGCTCTCCTCTCCTGCTGGGTTCGTTTGGTTTGAGTGAAGAAGAACACATCTTTTACTTTTCAAACATCAACTCAGCGACTCCTCCCCTCCTTGAAAATAACGAAGTTGATGTTGATTTTGATCAAAACTCTCTCTCTCTCCTTTTTGTGCTTTCTCCTTAACCTCATCTCAAGCTCCCTTTCTCTCCTCAGTTGACTAACTACCTTTTCTCTTCCCCTTTCTAACAAGATTGATGTGAGTTTGAGCGTGCTTCATTCATCTCATCTGGTGAACAAAGTCTACGTCTTTATTTACAGGTTCAAGGCATCCGAAGAAAAGCAACGATCATCAAGTCCGTAATTGTTGGTTGTCTCATTTTTACGTGCTTAATTGCCCTGATCGCTTACCTCATTTACGAGAGTCACCGTGAAATTCCATACGACTGGAAGTGAGAACAAAGAACTCCGTAGTTTGTTCTAGCTGTAGAGCTACAAACCCCTACCCATTTAGTATTCCGTCTCTTTACAGCCTCATACTACCTACTCCGTACTATACGTCGACAGCGACAACCTCCTCTTCAGTTTTTTACACTTACTTTCTCAGCCATTAATCCCATCCATCCATCCAGGACAAGAAGGGAAGTGAAAGAAGAAACAAAGGAAGTGAAGTGTATTCACTTGGACGAAGTTTGCTGGATCCAAACTTGTTCCAACGGTTCTAGTTCTAGAGCATATTTAGTGTATGGTTTCACCCGTGAAGTCTTGTTCTCCATAAATTATTCAATTCACTCATCTGCATCTCTACCATTTTAAGCCTGGCCTTGGCTTGGGCGTAAAATGCAAAGGGCAATACATGCAATAGGAACATAGTTTAAAGTAAATCATACAAAAATAGACTTTTTCCAGAAAAAGACAAATATTATACCTATATTTATTACTAAAAGAAAGCGATTATTACATACATACCGATGAATTTGATAATATAGCAATACGTGTTCTCACGAACAAACATTTGATTTGAAAAGACCATTCATTACATACATACATATAATTACACAAATTACCATTTTATTGTTACAAATTAGCGTACGAGATTATAATTAGTACTCACCCACAATGATTCATTTCTCTTTGGGATGATTATTATTAAATTATGTACTACTTTTTGGTGAGATGAAGTGAGGTTTGGTCTGGTAATGAAATGTCTTGAATATTTGCCTTTGTATGATGATGTAATGAATTCTGTGGCCTTTGGTAAGTAAAATATATATTTCTTGTAACTGAACGATTTTGTTTTTACTATTTGATTTCATTTTAAAACCAATAAAATATACATGTATTTCCATTTTTACCTAGCGCGAGAGCAAAGCAAGTAAATACACATGCACTGCATGTGCATTGTAGGAAAAGTACATAGGTATAAATAGTTTATGTATCCATTCACAAACACATTGTATTGTACATTGTACACACACACGTGCCATTTTGAATCTTTTGACTAACATACATTGTAATCATTAGAAAAAAGGTAATAGTTTCAAATGATTAATTGACTCAATTTAAGTAATTGAAATAACGCTCTAACAAATTATTATTATTAAGATCTTCAAGATTATTACTGATTATGGTACTAAAACTTACTAACTGTGAGTCGACTCAATTTAGCAAAATTTAAGTGAAAATTACATACATAGGTAATATTATTGTGACCAGTGACCACAAGACATCTAGTACCTTTGTAAGAAAAATACGTACACATGTAGTAGCAGTCGGTGTACTTACTTATATGTACATGTGAAACCATTGTTTCAGTTACGACGAGAGTTAGTCTTGACGATCTGATTTGACCTTTTCCGATTAATCTTTCAAAATGATCAATAGATTTTCACTCAAGAATTATATCACTGAAACTGGATGCAGCCTTGCTAGATACAAGTTGCTCAATAAGATCAATAACTTGTACGGTACATATCTATGTATGTAATGAAAGAAAGCAAATGTCTGATAAAAACGTATTAATGCGATTGATTGACCAATCTATTGATTAAAGCTAGCAGCAGTAAATCTATTTAGCTGCACAGTGATTGTCGAAGATTAATCATTACACTGGTCGGATATGAAATCCTTTAAATGACTAACTCTCATCATATACCATTGAAGAGAAAGCGAGTACATATATGTATGTATATGTATTATTGTAATTTCAATGTTCCGTGTCCTTTGTTTCCCTTCCTCTACCTGAGCTCATAATATAATACTTATGTATGAAAAAAGACGAGCTGAAAATTGCGTTGCTCTGTGTACACCCTATATGATGATAGGAGATTTTTCTATTTGACCAAATTAAATATCTTTTAGTAAAACTATTGTCATTATTTTGTTGATATTGAAAGTTTGAACTCTGTAGACTTAGCTAGTTAAGTAAATTTATAGAAATGAAGCAGATAAACAAATATCGGGATCGTGAGAGTAACTGGTAACCGGTGACGCACATTTCATACCTCTTGAAATTTTAAAATGCGCATTCATTACTACCTTTAAAAAACTGACCATGCACGAGAAATGCATTTCGATTGCAGGGGAGTGCTGGTGAAAAAATATACTGGATGAAGGGACTAAACAGATAGGTTAGATTAACTCAAGCAAATAGACAAAAAAGGCAGCACATTTACTTCTGATATTCAAAAAGTCATTTCCCATCCTACTACTATATGTAATTAGATACAATCTCAAATTTCTCGGATAATAAAACACTAATTGGAGGTGGACGATGGTCAGTGTGCCCACCACACCTTCTCTATATTACCAACGAAGCCTTATTTATACCGCTGGTAGGTAAAAGCGGGCTTTGTTCTTTTGACGTTCCGATTGTATCATATGAAATCGATTATATTTTTCTTTCAAGATCGACCTTGGTATTCGAGATACAAGCTGGCAGTATTACCCTAGAATTGAGATACCTATTCTATTTTAGTCTCAATGTACCCCGAAGAATAAAGTTCAGTCTCGGGCTGGTCCTCATACTTTCCCCTTTCTGATTTATCTTTCCCCTTGTTCCAAATGCGAAAGGAAAATCGATAAATAGAAACATAAATACCTATGTGTGTCCACATCATATTTTGATAACAATTTCTACCAAATAAGTATCTTCTGAGTTTGTTGTCTCGAAACTTGTTTCTTGTGTTCCTTACCCTGAAGAAGTGAATCAAATCAGAATCACACGACATGTTTGTAATACTTCGTCTACGACTTCTGATAATGCCTAATCTGGTCTGGGAAACAACACCTGCAAACCCTGAATCTGAGAGGCCAATCCTGGAGAACAAAAACTGCAATTTTTGTTAATCTGGAGAAAAGAATGGCATTATGACATGACATGATACAATACAGTCGAGTTGGAGAAGCAGAAACAGAGTGATGATGTGATGCATTATTATTACAATACAATACACATTGTTTACCACCATGACCAGCAGTTCATGTACTTCCATTTGTTAAGCAATACTGAAATAGTAATAATTTATTACAATGTAACAGTTTTATCAGAATAAATTAAATGTAGATTATACACTCACAAAATGGATAATAATAACAAAATAAATTGTGCTAAGCCAATTAACATAATATTCATATTTAAGTACGTTATAATGACGAGTCGCTTATTGCTACCAAGTGCTCAGTCAAATCTCTGGATTTAAGAAAAGCGCTAACAAATTATACACATAAATACGTAAACTCACTTAAGAAACTTGAAAACATTAAAATCTTTAACGCTCTTATTTATCTTACATGATGATTTTTATAGTCACGTTTTAAAAACAAAATATGAACTAACAAATTATTATCTATTTGTAAATACCAAAAGAAGCCTATCGACGCATGTACGTTTGTCGACAGACACCTTTAAATAACTGACAACTACTAATAACTGACCGTGACCGCTGTGCGCTGGAAATAATATCGTAAAGTAGAAGATTGTATTAAATATATGTAACACAATGAATAGAATAGATTTATGTGTATCGATTTTCACTTGAAAATAATTAATTTAACATAATGCAAACTACATAAAACAAGTCACTCTTTCTAATTCAAAATGCGACTTGACTTTTTAAAATGTTAACCCTTGACTAAATACAACAATAAAAAATAGAATAACTAATCGCTCAAAACAAAAAAATGTTTAAAAAGTTTTTATTGGCTCTGCTACATTATTACCCTGTTGTCTTAAATCATCAATTTCCAATTTCTCGTTTTGGCGTGACGAAACTGGGAAAGCAGTTAGTTGAATGCATCAGTTCATCATGCCCATAGAAAAAAGTAATTATGCACAAAATGAAGGTAGTGAAAATAGAAAAAGGTGCACTCTGAGTCAGCTCTTGTCTTTATGCTTCATTGGTCTAGAAAAAATAAATTCGCCGCCACGAAGGAAAGTGAAAGTCGAACAATAAAATCAACCTTCCTCGGCTTTCTCTTAATCTTAGTCACGTAATCAGTGTTTCTTGATGTACGCTATAAGGAAGATATTCTGGATACCCAAATAAACGGATTAAAAATCCCTTTTCAATTTTAGATGGTTTCTTAAACTGCATGTATACTCAAAATACTTGTTATTAGGTATGTCTGATCTGTGTTCGATTTTAAGGGAACCTAGCCCAAAACATTATTTTGTACACAATTGTTTATCTTATTGCATATATACAATTTATGGTGTTTTAGTAAGTTCGTCAGTCATCATTGCTATTATTATCCTTGTGATTTTTTACTTCTATAATTTTAAATAATATTTTATTGTAAACTGTGAAAACGCATGCATATACATATATAAAATATGCATTGGTATGCAAATCAGAAGAAGAGTAAATGATGGCCTTGGTGTAATAAGAGGAATAAACAGATTTAAGGCTCGGAGGGCCTATTTTGGTGCGTAAAATATACTGGAAATTCTTCTACAAAATACCATATTAAATGATACATAAAAATTGTACTCGCTCTGTGAAAGAAAATTAAAGAAAAATTTTATAAGTAAAATATTCAAGCTCACGCGCGTTCATTATGCGTTTCAGAGTTAAAAGTGAAAAGATGATGACTCATTCTAGCAAAGGAAATGTCGATGAATGTAAAATATTATTAACAGTTCGTGGTCTATAGTCTTATCCTTCATGCAGTCTGCTTCGGCTATGAGCATGTATGTATTTGTATATCTGAATACGCACGGATGTGAAAGTTCTTGCGGTAGACCCTACATACTTACACTTTGATTATAATTTAAAGCAGAATAATATTATGCAAAAGTGTCCATGCTTTCCACTTCCCTATCCAATGGCTCTTTCCATGGCACAACTTCAACTTGAAAGAGTCATCAACCTTGAGTTGACAGTAAAAGCTATGCGTGTTTGTCTGACAAATATGCGTGCTCGGCATGACGATATGATATTGCTAGGTATTTATGTAAGCGACATGCATCCAACAATTCAACCGACTCATGTAGAAACTTTTGCTAATGCACACATTTTAAAATGGATCCAGCATAAGTCATGAACAAATTGAATGATTATATGGGTAAAAGCCAATAATGCGAAGACTTTGGATTCATAGCGGATTTTTGAATGGTATGAGTTGAACTAACTATTTAAGTTAAGCAGGCAAATTGTTACTTCAGAGCGTTTGATTCATAAAATATTTAAGTATTTTAGTATCCCCATTATACGTTTTTTCTCACAAAGGATGATATGATGATCAATGATCATAGTAAGGGAGATTCAAAGATGAACTAACAATATGAATAATATGAATAATTGAGACTTTCAGTAGTTCTGAATGGGGCAAAACTTTTTTCATTGATAAAATATAGCCAAACTTCCAATAACATGGAATAATTGCAATTGTCTTAATAGGTAACTTACAAATCTAAACAGTAAGATTGACATCTTACAGTCAAACTCTTTCAAGGGCCATGAGAACACGCTAAGTAGACTAAACCCAGGAAGCCTAGAACTGTCAAAATATTTATTTTATTCCTGGAATATGAACAGGCTAAACTTGGTTTGGATTGGATATTGATTTATATTCATGCCTGTTATGGTCGACAGCCCACCACATTCAATATTAATTTTAGTCCTATTTTCTACAGTAGAGTATGTATGCCTACTTTTTTTTAGCAACATTTGAAATTCCATTAATACGTTTCTATCATATTGTTCCCGCTCTTTACGTATTGTGTACACCATTAAGGAAGGTAAAACTGGTATTATTTGACCACTAATGCGTTATACCTATCCGTGATACATGCATGTAATGTCGGAGAAAGCATGATGTCTGAGTTGACAAAACCTGTCACAAATATCCATGTTCATTTGCACTTCATTTTTTGTAGTACGAAATAGGCAATCCAATTGATACCTTATCTGTTTCCAGAATTTTTGCTTTGCATAAACAATTCATCATGTTTGCTCGACAATTGCAATCACCAGCCTGTTAAAACGAGCGAATGAAGTGAAAAGATTGTCAATATCGATGGATTGGTCTATTCTCCTCCTCCTCCTTCGCTTTATTTTTTCAGGAAAGTTTAATGGGATTATGCTGGCATGTTGGTAAAGCAAAACTATAGGAAAGTGTCGTTTCGTGATGTGATCGTGTGTGCACCTCTGGAACAAGGAGGAGTAGCGTGAAATTAATTGTGGATGAGGAGACAATCGATACAATAACCTGAGCTATGTGGCTTTGGCTTGCTGGTGGAGTGGAATCCCCGTAATTAAGCATGATAATTTAGGCCGTTGCTCGACCATATTGGATTGAACTGTCAAGTGAGAAATAAGGTCGGTCTGGCGAAAAGTAGAGACCTATCAATATCTTAACCGTATTGTATCGGTCAGAAGAAATAAATACTAAGGACCGCCATTTATTCCAGAGGATTCGTGAATGGAGTCAGGAGGCACATCTCTTCCTGAAGAAGAGGTGTCCTACAGCAATTTCAGCCAAGAGGTCATGAAAAGTACCAAACCTGGGATTTGTAGTGAACACAAAACTATAGTAACAATGGGTGGGCGGAACAGCGTGAATCCTAGAAGCCGGAGTGATAGCGACGTGGCTGAGAACGAGACTGAATTGGAGAGCCAGTTTGGAGGGACAAGTGTGTTCTCAGGGTCAGCCGTCTCAATACAAGAAGCTTCGCCATACGTAAGTTTTTGTGCTGATTGAGTTGAGTGGACTGGCTGGACGTGCATTGAGTGAAAGTAATGAAAACTTTCTTTATTCTTGTTATGTAAACAGGGAGAGATATTCAAGCGCATTCGAGAATTCGAAAAGTTGAAGGATGTGAGCACGTTTGTTACTTTCCTCTCTGCGATGAGGAACGGTAAGACTAGAATGAAATGTGTTGTTTAGTTTGGAAGTATAGGTAATTTAATTTTATAGTGAAAGTGCTGACACGTGTGTAATTGAATTATGTGCTTGCTTCCAGAAAATCTCTGCATTTACGACGTCTATGAGATTTCACAAAGGGAAAAGCTCTATGAAGGCCGTAAACCTAATAGAAGACGCTCTCACATGCTTCGCTATTGCTGGAACTTCGTACCTAATTTCTTAAACTCTAGGCTGTACAAAGAAGATGTTATCCTACTCGATTGTAGTAATTTGGGTGGAGCTGGAGTGCAGTCATCGTCGGAAGATTTCAATTCGGAAATACTAAGGCTGAGAAGCATTGTGAGATTCATGGATGGTACAACACTGCATGTGAGGCATTAAACAATAAAGAAATGCCATAAAATCTATCTATTGTAGTTCATTATATTAAATATGTACTCTGTAATCATTTTGAACCAAGTTGATATATGTTGAATGTTTTGGTTGGTGAAGGGCACAGATGTCATTGGAAGGTACGGAACCATCGGATACATTTTTCCATCAACGCCAAAAGACTACACCCATGAGATTCGTGATGAAGTACACAATATGCTCTTTAGAGTTGAACGAAAAGTCCTAGCTTTCAAACCTGCAGAATACGAGGTATGTAGGCGTGCATATATATTTTTCGTACAGGCTTTCCTGGGTTTCTGTATTTTTTTATAAATATTTTACTACAGGTTTGTAAAGTGAACCGTATTGAAGTTACTTACTGGGTTGCCACCCTGAGAACACCCAAGCAAGACACTGTTACAGTGCAAATGCTTTCTTCGGGATTGCCCTTGAGCCACAAAGCCCTTATCATGGCTTTCTCCTTGTATTTAGTTACGTTTGGAAGCTAAAAATTAATGTTATTTCATTCCAGAATTATAATTATGTATATTGAGAGCAGAAAGGTCCCACTTTGATGACAATTCTGTGAGGACGTGGGCAAGGAAATGGAAGAAAAATATTTGTTGTGTGATTGGTAGAAAATCATGTGTGATTCAAGTGCTCGCTCTAGCGCGTACAGTTTAATTTGCCAAACACACTATCTAATTAATCTACAGAAGCTGTTACTTGATTAATAAACCATAGTATGTACCTTATATGTATTTTATGTTTAAACTATCTCAGGATTACATTACATGTCGAGTAAGGTTAATAATATTATTATTATGCTATGTAGATGTAAATTATGATTAACTATTAATCACATAGAGGTATATTACTAGAACTGGATGTACCTAATAGCTGAGTTTCGATTAAATATTTAAAATCTAATCATATACATACATTCTTTTAATTTCGAAATTTGTCTCTTGAAAGAAACCTTACATTTTTCATCCTTCCTTTGTATCTTTGGAAACGAAATGATGGCTCGATGTTCACGCTCTTCTCTTTGCCGTAAACGCTCGCTGGATGCTCGCTGTTCTATTTGATATCCGTAGGGTATGTATGCAAGGATCGCTACATGTAACATGTAGTATGTATGTATGTAGATTCCAAATGGCAATGGTATTTGGTTGGAATGGAAATGTGCCAAAAATCTTTTGTAGGTCACACAGTACCCATTGGTTTGGCTTGATAAATGCATGCATTTACGAATAGGGTATTAAAATATTTTTCCATTTGCTTTGCATATGGTTTCTTTCTGAAATTCGCATTTTTATGAAACCCTCAGAAAATCCTGCTTTTAACAAAACTTCGATATTTTCTAGTCATGGCAAGAATTACACATCGTGCTTTAGTAAAGCAGCTCTACATTGTTGTCGGCAAATTCAACGTTCCAGGATGTGCCCTTCGAATTTAGTTTCATGATGGCAGACGGGTGACCATGAATTTGCAGGATTCAATTATTTCATGATATATATGTACCTTACTTATACTTATTATTCATTGTGGCTCTAAAAGTTTATTTTCAAAATATTTATTTGCTCAAGACGATGTCCAATTCATTTCCTCAGTCTTTTGATGCATTCCTTCAAAAACCACAGTTTACTCCCTCTTGTTGGAGAAACATCAAAACTTTCACGCACAGAGAAATCAACTCTTGTTTTCACTTTTACGTGCAAGTTTTCACAGAACATGAACTAAGCAATTGTATACAAAAACCTATGGGTAAAACAAGCCAAACCTTTCTGCAGGGAACTGTGCTCTTATTAATATCGAACAGCCAATCAGTCAATAGTAAATAAATACATAACATATCGGTTAAGGTTATTAGGAGATTTTGAATCATGAATGATGTTTAGATGATTTTGCATTGCGTACTCATAAGAAATGACATACATTCATAGGAAAAAAGGTCAATTTTACAATTGAATTATGTTTAACCGTATATTATTTTATTTTGAAAATTATTTAATGAGTCCACGTTCTATGTCTGCAATTCCAGTTTTGACCTCGTGAGCAGTGGAGAAAATTGATTGACTACATATATAGGTTAAGAAATGAAGCCACCATTTCGTATGCATTGACTTTTTGCAATTTGCAATGATTGGCTTCTCATTTAAAGTCAGCCATGGCATATCCAAATAAATCCGTAATTTTCTGGAAATAGCAAAAGAAGCATTGCGCGTAGGATTCAAAGCCACGGTCATGCTATTTCAATATTTAATGCGTCTTTATGCATACATCAATAGAAAAAAGAGGGCGAGTTATGGTTGGTTTATGCTACGATAGGAAACTATTGATTTTTTAAGCTGTCCTAAATATTAAGGTTAAGTTTCATGTAAGTAAGGTTAGCTTGTTTGACTAAGGAATATAATATGAGGATTGTGATGGCTATCGGATACATATAGAGAAGTAATGAAATGCATATAGATGAGTTATTTAGTAGTGTATTGTCTTTTCTCCAAAACCAATCGGAGTCTAATTCCCCTCACACTAAAACCTAACAGGCAGTGGATAGATACACCGTGAAATGCTTAAGCCTTCTGTGGAAATGCTTTACGTTTAAAATCTATCACGAAATACTAAGGAAGTTGGCTCAGAAGTTATTTACTTACACTTCATGCAAATTAAATGGATTACTAAACCAGTGTTTCACTAGGTACCTGCTTAGCTCGAAAGAGGGGTAATTTTATTGATGGAGTGCTTTTATATTTTGACAATTAAATACTCACATGTAAATACCAAAATGAAATGCGATACGAAAGACTGGTAAGTTCAGAAGGCAATTGGATTCGGATTGGAGCTGATCAGCAGAGTAATTAGAACAAATTTTGAAAATATTTCCTGCAGGGTAAAAGGATTTAGAATGTTTATTGTCGAAACTGAAACATTTCAAATTGCCATTCAACTCAAGCCTGTGACTCAAAACAATTTGCTCATATAAGTTATGGGAAGTCTAATTAGCAAGGCCAAAGGAGCAGCCGCTGCAAATGGTAAAGGTGGTGGTGGTGGAAGTGGAGGATCCTTTAAACCAAATAAAGTCTCAAGCGATAAGAATAGTAGTTCCAATGGGACTTCTGTTCATCTCTTTGATTTTTCAGGTACGAAGTATGAACCTAAGTCGTTAGTCTTTTTTCAGTTTAAATAAATTAGTTTTTCATTATTGTGCTTATTTCAGGATCCAAAAAGTCTTCGTTCCGTAATGCCGCTGGGGGAAACAGGAGGCAGGCATGGGGTGAGAAGGACAAGGATGCAGGGAAAAATCTTCTTTGAGCGAATGTACATATCTACTATAAGCATGCACGAGCGGAAGCTATTTTCATGTCAGAAAAGGTATCTAATCTATTTTAAGAAGGACCTAAGTTTATTCTAAAAGTTATAACCGAAGATAATAAATTTAATTTATGAGAATACTTTTCCCAGTAAACAAAGCGCGTACTTGGAAATTAATCATTACGTGCAACATGTAAGATTGAATCGAAATTGAAATCTTAAGGTTAGGTTTTCTCTTGTTTGCTTTATTACACGTTCAGATGTACTGACGCATAGTAATGCAAACTGAAAATTCCACCAAGGTTCATTCACCCGGTTGACAGTCCAGTTAAATGAGTTCGCGTGCATCAACAACACCCTACTATAAACATAATTATTTTTGCTATTGAGCTAAAGCCATTTATGAAAAAATCGAACACAATCTGACATAGGCGTCACCCCTTTATCACGAAGCGCAAAGCTGTTCGGACAATTGCTTTTAAAAATAAAAAGGACGGGGACGGGACGGAGAAGATCATGTATTTAGTTCCGTTGGCGTCATTAACGATTCGAGATGGAATTTTGATACCATATTTACCATCATAATAGGCATTCATAATCACAATCCCACCATGTCTTCCGGTTCCGGGGACTTAATTATAACTAGTTTTATAAGGAAAAATATAGATACAGGAACTTTCTTGAATTGTAAATTATTTTAGCAAGGTTGCACCTATTCATTATGCATTTCGTCGTGTAATTGTTTGTTCCAGATCTGGATCTCGACATAGTTTTGTTTAATGTTATATGAATTACGGATTCATCATTCTCCTACGTGTACATAATATTTATGCTTCCTCAATATTTTGTAGACTCAAATTTCAAATTATTATGTATGTGCAAAATAGATAGCATCAAAAGGAAAAAACCACCACCCTTCACTTCTTTGCGGGAGTTTGCCGAAGTAGGCACAGACAGTGTTTGCAGAAAGCTCTGTTTTCGGAGAGAAATTCCACAAAAAAGCGCTTTTTGACTTGTATTATTACCTTAAAAATCAAAAAGCTGAAGTTAAAACACGGACTGAGTGAAATACATAAATGGATTTTTGGTAAGTATGTTTTGTTGATAAACTGAACTTGGAGAAAAAATGGGCAGATTTTTTATGATTTTTAAACAACCAGCTTCCCCATTGCATTTTTAGAAGGCATCATTTTAAATTCTTCCGATGTCTTTTTGATTACGGTAAACTTTAATGTTATACATTTAATGTTACGGTAAAAGTTAACATAACAGAATGTCGCAATTGTTTACATATTGTGGTTACCAAACTAGACTTTTACCTAAACAAGAAAGTTTATTTAGTGCGCAAACACATTTCAGCACCATATCTTTAGAAAAACAAGAAAAACTTCCCCATCAATACTTACTTTTGCTTCTTTCCTTATTCATGCATTTATCTTAACACGGCTTGCAAAGCTTTTCCATATACCTTCATCATAAGCATATAATTTGCATGAAACGATTTGTGTACAATACCATTAGCATTATCTATTGATTTCAATTGAAATCCTTCCTTTCTTCACGCCTCAATACCACTGGTGGTTCGGTCGACGACGTCGGTGAAAGCCGAAATTTATCAGAAGAATCCACTTTATCAGTCCTTGAAAAATACAAATGTTTTCAATGTCATTCTGCAATGGTAAAGTATGAAAAAAATGAAGGCGAAAATTGTTCAACTTGCTACTTTCTTTTCTTTGTGGCCTGGCTTTTCTTTTTTTGACAGAACCCCGCATACATGTAACGCATGAGTTGTAAAGGAGAGGACTTTTCTTAAGAAAGAGGTGTGATGAGCAGACACAAGATAAGTAATGCAGGGGGAGTTGTTGTGGCATAGCGTGGCGGCGTGAAGTGCAAAAAAATGAAGGAGTAGAAAGAGATTACTTTGTTTGGAAAAGGACACAAGAAAATTGGTGAGCTACCACCACCACCATTGTAAAAAAAACATGAATTTCACTTACAAACAAGAAGAGAAGCTTACGTGATGATGATGACAAAGGAAGGATCATGAGTGCCTTCATATCTGGAGTATGTAAATGAAACATGTCTTTTTTATTGGCGTGGAATGTTTAAACATTCCACTGTCTCCTTCAACTGGAAAGTGACGAGCTAACGAACGAATAAATCGCCCAGGATCTACCTATAAAGTAGTTAAGTGCTTGGTTGACAATCGTTATTATTACCATTACATGCATTGGCTAAACGCTTTAAGCTCTTGCAAAGTAAGTATATTCGACAAACGAGAAAAAAATTACTGAAGAAGAAGAAAAATTTGCTTGTCAGATTTGACGCTTGTCGTAGTCTGGTCTGTCCGCCATTGACAAAATTGACGTTTTTTGAGAACCTTTGAGAAGCCTTAGAGTCTAAATTACACGTTTGCATGGAATGAATTAAAAAGTGCAAATTATAGTCGTGCCTTGCTCTTCAGAATTTGGATTCTTTGGACTGCATGCTACTGTTCGTCTTCGTACAAGTTAATTTTAGATTCAAGTTGTTGTCTAACACAATCCCTCGCTTCATTTCAGTTCATTCGCTTTTTCTTAATTGGCATAAATTGAGGAATGGACATGTAAACAGCTTTCGAAACTGAAATAATTGGAAAAGTGATCAATAATGTTTTCGAAAGCTTAAAATCCTACCTCCGCGTGATCAAGATGGTGGAAGGATAAGAAGCATACCTATTAGTGGCTTGCTCATATGGTGTTTTAATCTGATTCTGACCAGTGACTTTTAGCGGAGGTAAAAATGTGAATTTGCCAAATTCTTTCTCAGAAGGAAAAAGAAATTGAGTTTAAAACGGGAAGAAAATGCACAAGTTCTTCGATTTTATAAGTCTCATTATGGGGAACAGTAAACATAGTGTTGTGAGCAGAAAGTTTGAACAGCATTCTCAAAACCAAGGTGGAGTTAAGGTGAGCTTTCCTGCTACAATGGCAATCCAAAGAAAGTCCTCCCATCCGAGTCAAAATGGGGAATCGTACGCAGGTAGTAAGTAGCCCAATCAAAAATATATTTCATATTATACGTATTTCAAAATTTCCCAGAACGATAAAACTAAGCCTTCGTAATGACGTGAATGACATTTTGTAAAGACATGCAACTAGGAAGACTGAGATCTATTGATCATAGACTGGGGAAAGTACTTGTTCAACCGAGAGAAATTGAGGATGGACTGTACCTCAATAATCTGAGGTCAGCAACTAGCTTCATATTCGTTAGAAAATGCGATAGTGAGTTGCCACCTTATTTATCTGATTGAACATAACATTGGGTTTAATAAAGTGATGCGAAAATTGACTGCACTTTTTTCTCACACAGAACCTCATGGTGGCTTCGGCTTCTACTCTGACATGTCTTTTCGTGAAGACATTGGAGACTTCAAATTTACCATACAGCAAATGACCAAACCAAAACGAAAATTTCAGGGGCAGGAAGATGGCCCACTTGATGTATTCGATGTTTCACCAGAGATTCAAAGACAGGTATTGGGCATCGTACCTATCAAGCGGTTTCAAGAGGCAAAGAAGAGGGAAGTTTTGGAGGTGAGTTAAAATTTTTTGGTTTAAAGAATACAACGAAAACATACTGAGCCGAGCATCATTTATTAATGAATGGAATATTTCAGGGTGCTCAAGTGTTTTGCACGAAAGGTATCATGGGGATCATATTGATTAAGGATGACTGGACCAACGCTTATGAAGTTAAGAATACTGATGGGGATACCATTTTGACAGCTCAAAGATTCAATCGCCTGTCGGGTGGATATGAGTTCCAGGTTCGGCCCATGAAACAAATGGCCTTCATAAATCATTACTATTACGTAAACACGCTTCAAGCATTTGTTTCTTTCCATCCTCAGATTTACATGAGTCAGTCCGACTTGGCTATGGTGGTCGCCACAATGGTCCGTCTCGAAGAAGCCAAATACATCCTCAA
>JAHZNI010001793.1:0-11105 GCA_027744415.1 Seira ritae | reverse complement strand
TTTGCTGTTTCCTCTTTGGTGGAACAAGAATCTCTCTTCACTTGGCATTATTATTAATACGACTCTTTTCTCTTCGAAGAAGAAAAAACTTCTCTCCCTCCACTTTACACTTTCACCAGAAGAGCCCTCCATTAAACTCCAGTCACAGTTGCTTGTTATGCATAGTAGAATTAATACCAGTGTTCTTTTCTCCCAGAGCCAACATGCCTACAGAATGAGCCTATAAGAGCAACTAATATCCAGGTCTCCTAGAGGATCTCTTCTCTCTCTCTTGTTCACACGAGTTATCCCCTTTACCGTTATGGTTCTTATACCTTGCAGATTCAGCTCATACGCACATCATTGTAGAACTTTATAAGGCTTGTTCTCATCATATCATTTATATGTATGAGGTGCCATTCCAACATTAATATAGATGGAACATTGTAGTCGGTCGGTGCACATTTTTCTCTGCCTACGGACCAGGACTATTTTTTCTAGAGAGGAGAAAAAAATGAGGCTGCGAAAAAGAAATGGAGGAAATCATGTATGCAGCAAGTGCATTATGGACAATGGAAGCCATATGGAGTTGGCTACATTATCATGAGAATTGAAAAAGGGACCGGATGGAGAAGCGACGGAGAGGAGTAATATGAGGAAAAGATAATAGTGAGGAAAAGGAGAATGTAAAATGTGAATATTATTTCGTACGCCTTTGGAAAAGAAACGCTTGCTCACTCGCAATTTCTGATTTTCCCAGAGTTATTGGTTAGATATCATCTCGTTTTTTATCATAGTTTCATCATCCCGCATTTTTTCTTGAATAAAGTTTATGAAAAGACATAACAGTTGTAGTTTCCCAAATCATGGAATCAAGTAAAATGGTGAAATTTAGTGAAGATTTACCTTGTCCCTGATTACATCCTTGGACTGCAGAGAGAAAGCACCAACTCAAGCCTCGTAGAAATTCTGTGATTCTTTGAAATTTTAATCTTATCTTAGAAGGTTTTGTATATTGGTCTGTAACGAAGAACTAAGAACCTCATTGTTTCCACATTGCCACACGATAGTGGTAGAGGTCCAAGAATTTTGCCATGCGTTCAAATGAATTTTTTCCGATTACAAAAATTGTTTTTGGAATCCTCGAGAAAATATCCTGTTCCATCCCTTTTCTGTACATCCTTCCCCTTGAGTGGTTTCCTCAAGTTTTTGGGTAAAAAACGACGTGCGAATAGGGAATAATAAAGGCCTTCTGAAGAGAGCCACTGTATCAGTAAACCTGAAAAGAAAGATATTTCCAAGAAAGCAGCAGCAGAGAGTGAGGACGTGAGTGAGTAAATGAATGCTTGTGCTTGCTTGCATAAGATTTTTTTTATTTCAATAGCTCCACACTGCTCTGCTGCTGTCCCCCATCATCAACTTTACAACTTTCTTTCCTCTTTTTCTCCACTCACTCACTCACTTTCTCTCTCTCTTTCTCTTGAAGAAAAAACCTATTGACTATGCAAGGGAGGATGCTCCGACCAAAGCAGATTTAATTTGTAAAGCGGATGACAGAAACTTATGACATTCTTGTTCACAAGCCGTTCCATTTCTTTCCCTCGCATAGACAATTTCTCTTTTGAAAGAGATGAAGGAAGCCGCGACAAAGAGAATGGTGGCAAGGAGTAGCCTCAAAAAGGTACTAGAAAAAATTCAAGTAGGAATAGTGAGTAGAAAGCAACTCTTATAGTTTAAGTTTTAGCAATGCAACTGTTACCACAAATAATAAGTTGCGCTTCCATCTCTCCACTCCATAGCTATCTATATAATATAATATCGCATCGGAGGACGGGAGAATGGGAACAAAAACTCTTTTGTCTTTCATCATTAAAGGAGAAAAGAAACACGATTATCGTCCCAATCTCCTTATGTAGTGTCCAGCCAGGAAAACTGACTGGGTAGTCTGGTGAGATGTTGTAAACATGATTGTACCGCAAGCAAACATCTGAGAACGACAAGATGATCATGATAATGAGAGGAAATTGTAGGAAAAAATGGTGCTGTGCTGGTGCAGTTGGATCAAATGCAGCAATTTCCCGGACTTTACGACTTGACAGATGCAGGGAATTTTTTTTCTTATTTTAAAGTGGAACCATACTGCATGCAGCTTATAGCCTTTATAACAGCACAAAGTCAACTGGGGATTTCTTGTTTGTCGAAAATGTGCTAAACATAGTTTCTTTAAGAGTAATTAATTATGAAGTGCTTCCCCCATGCAGTCCATGTGGTAAATGGTAAATCATGTGGTGAATATTCATTTTGAATTAGCATTTTATTCAAGGCAAAAATGAAATCTTTTGCCTCTGACTGAGCCTTTCCTTAGGAGTTCTCATGGTCCGGGGTGTAAGCCTTTTGAGGTGGCAGTACATAGTAAATAAAAGAAGAGTATGAAATTATGCAGTGACTACTCAACTTTTTACGCTCTCATTAGTAGAGCGACAAAAAACTTAAAATTCAGACTTCTCAACTCATGTACTTCTTCCTGTAGGTATTCATCCTAGCAGCCAAATAAAGTTTTTTCCCTTTTTTAAATAATACTTGCGTGTGAGGAGTGTGGACGGTAGTCGACAACCGACAGGGACACTGGAGTTTGTCCTAGTATCTTGCAAAAGTCTCTATATTTTTAGGTGACGACGATGACAACACAGCACAGCAGCTTTCCTTAAAGAGACTTCAGGGAAAGGAAACTACTACAACCGCACAGTGGCGAAACTGGAAAACTTTTCTTGTGAGAAAAGAATAAGTGTTTTCTTTCCCTTCCACTCTCCCTCTATCCATTACACTTTCTCAACTTTAATTTTATTCCAAAGCACACGCCATAAGCATTTTCACTGAGAGAATACTTTATTACAAGCATGAGAAAAGAGGAGCAAAGTAGTTTAAACTTTTTTTACTCAGTGATTTTATCAAGATTTTAAGCTTAACCGTAATGCTCCACGATTAGCCTCATGTATCATTTATAATGTACCTATGAGTGAGCAAGTTTCCTCCAGCACCACATATTTTATTACGAAATAATGTCCTGTGATAATTACTTCTTTTTTGCGAGACCGTTAAATTGCTTTTCTGAAAGTGGAGTTTGCGACTTTGGTAAAATGTCGGCAACTTGGATGAGTGTGGTGATATTATGGCTCTCGCACTTGACACTTCGTGATCGAAAAACCCTAAAAAGTGACTTTAACTTTTGCGACAAGTTTCACATGCACGTTCAAAGTTCAAGAGTTTAGTAAAGATGAAACTAATTCATGGCGAAAAAAAGAAACAACCTTGTGATTTCTGTTGGATAATAACTGGCAAGACAGCATCTATTTAACTTAATATTGGTTTAAGTTGGTTAACTAGGTTTTAAAGTTACTAAGTATTAGGTAAGTTTGTGTGGCTGTGTGCTCTTGTCATTTGATGCATCTCTAAACTGAGCTCTAAAATCTCATGATTCTTTTTAAGACTGACTTGAGGTTTACATAAGGAAGAAAGCATTTTGAAAAAGCGTTTATAATGATTTTCCATTGCATAGTCCAATAATAAAACGCATGCTTGTCTTTGTAGCTCGTTTTTCTTTTCTCTCAAGTTTACTCTAGAAAATTAGACTTTGTATTCCGCACCCCCAGCATCTCGTGCTACAGCTTTTTTATTCACTACATCAATTGCGGACTTGAAAAATAAGAGAAATGGTAAAATTCAACTCCCAAAATGAGAGTGTCAACTGGAATAGAGAAGAAATAAGATGAATTTGTTCCAAACGACTAGTAATAAATTACTCCCGAAAAGTTGACTATGTAGTGGCTCACCCTTCGCTTCTTCTATTTTCTTGCACATTGGAGAACATCTTCTCCCCAATGCTCTCCCGGAAAAGTAAGAGGAATGTAAAGAGCATATTAATTTTTGGACGTTAAGGTACTTACTCGACCTCAAAAAGGGCAGCGGGACAGAAATATGTACGTACAAGAAGAATTTTTTAGGCGAGGAAGTATAAGTAGCAAACCATGTTACGTTACATGGGGATGCAATGCATGGATTCATTATATTTGCGCAGTGAACCAATAGTCAATATATGAATACATGAATTTGATGTGATGTCTGAAGTCAAAAAGTAGTCGAAGATTCCCTGAGCATGCTAAATTGCATCAACGGAAGTGAAATAAAAGTAAAAATTTGAATATATTTTAGCTTCCCTCAGAATGTCTTCTTAAGCATTCTATCAATTCTTTTCTCAGAAAACGAAATGCACAAGTACAAACTACTCACAATGCACAAGTCCCACTTTATCTTCAATGTGAAGTATGTATTCGAGTGCCTAGTCTAATTTGAATTCCTATAGTCTGAAGAGCTTCCTATAGAACTGGAGGAAAAGAGAGGAGAGGAAAATGTTCGGTTTTCGAGTGCTCCACTACTAAAGAAAATTCCGATTGATGGCTGGTTGACTTCTCCAAAACTAGATTTGCATGAAGAGAAATAGGGAAAATGGGATTCTGTCGGTGAAGGAGGCTGGGTAAGTGATAGAAACAAGGAAGAAGAAATTGACGATGAGAAAAGTTGCAAATACCCACTTACACATGAATGTCAACATGGTTTCTTCGAAAAAGAAATACGAAAATGACATTCAACATTTTTAAAGAGAAGAAACCGAAGAAAGAATGGAAAGAGGGTATTAGCGAGCTGGAGAGAAACGACTGTGAAATACAAATGAGATGCAAAATGTTGTTTTATTGGAATGGGTGGCGGGTGGTAAGTACTGCTGTAACGATGCTATTACAAACATGTGAATAGTTTATTTGAGTATTATATGTATGCAACGAAAACAGTCTTGAATTTATATTTTAAAAACAAAATTAGTTTAATAGCCATCCAAATGTGCAAATTTTCATTGAAAACCACTACGTTCGCTATATAATCAACGGAATGGATCCTAATTGAAACATGATTATTGATGAACAAATTTCAATATTCCAAACTGCCCTGAACCCTAATACATAGTAGATATGATGAGGTGCGTGAGCATAAAAACATTGTGAGGCAATGCAGTGAGCTAAACCAAGGATCAATATTGGAATTGGAATGAAAGTCTAAACGAAAATGACATTAGGTCAAACCTATACATAATACACTATACATACCTATTACATATTATATTGTTGCACGTGGGTTTGCTCAACATGTCTCATGGAAAGATTCTTAGGTATGCATCACCAATTTGATGTCTTTTTGAGTTTTCGAAAAGTCCCTGAACTTTGGTAGACATAGACTAGCACTTAGATGTCAGACAAGATAGATTTTCTGAAGTGTCTGTATTAAATTGCATTCGTACGGGAATCCATTTCCTCCGATTGCCTTGTTTTTACTCGTGTGAAGTTTGAAGTGGTTTCTTCGCTCGGTTCAAAATCTTCCGTGATACGCACGAGTTTAAGCGCATACATTTGGGACATTTTTCATTCGTGATATATTACACCTGTTGTGAAACAAAAGCGAATATCGATGAAAAATATTTGCGAGACATGTTCCATTCAAGATGATCTACGAGGATGACAAAAATCACACCAGAGATTCCCATCGCATCCACTCGCACATAATACACGCTTCTCCTACTTCATACAAGTATTTTTTGGGGAGAAACCTACCGAGTCCCTGAATAATAAAATAGAATAACAATTTTTACTGGGAATGCTTTTCTTAAATATTTAAGAAAATATTTTTGCGTGAGAATTTCGTTACAAAGGGAGAATTGGGCAACGATAGGACAGATGGTAGCTTTTAGCTTCACTCTCCACAATTATTTTAGCAGATACATACAAAAATAATACCGTAAAAGCATGAAAGAGCTAGCCCGGAAATCTAAAAGAGAATAATTCAGTAAAAGCAGAAATATGGTTTTACATTTGAAAAATATTCCACTTCAAAGATGTTTTTGAAGGAGGGTGAATGACGCCATGATTTTTCTTAAATGAGGAATGCCTCTAGTCGAAAATCTAAAGTGGAAAAAATAGTTATGGAACTTTTTCAAGAAAAAAACAGAAAAGCTTGAAAAGTATTCGGGAAGATATTTATTCTCTCTTGTGAAAATATTGATGTGCACGCATTCATTTAAGTCAGCGAGTTCCATTATTGCCACATTACATACTTCGTGAGGAGATGCATACAATTTAGCACTTTCAAAGAAAATATTTTTGTAATTGCGACCCTCCCCTGTAAAATGAGGAAAAAATGCTGGCTCTAAAAGAAAATAGGTACGTGCCATGAAAAAAGCGCCTGGATAAAATCGTCGTCGTGGAATGCTTTTGTTTTCCATTTGCTTCCTTCTTTCATCTTACATTTTTTTATTATAATGGTTTTGGTTAGCTCCGCTTATAAATCCTTTCCAGAAGCACTCACGCATGCAAGAAGGATGGGCCAAAATTACTCATAAAATCTACTTAAACGTTAGGAGAAAATTGCATTGCGACTTGGGTGCAACGATAACGATGTTACTTCAATCGTGGGGTTGAATTCAAAAGTATTGTGACTTCTTCGAGACTTACAATTGATGACTTACTTCTGCCAAAAGTTCCATGTCCTACAACGCATTAAAATTTAGCAGTATTATATAGTCAATACTCAATTTTCATGTAGTTTTCAGGCAAAGCATTTATTTTCTCATATAAAAATGAAGGAATGTGCAAGAACTAAATCAAAAGTGTTTTAACAGGAAGTTCAATAAAGTCAGCATCATTTTAGTCGACTCACACATAAAAGTATGTATCCATAAAATAAATTTTTATAACTATGCACAAACGTCATCATCCAATTATCGACTTTTTACAAATTTGAATCCAACTTTTCCCAATAAAACCCTTTCAAAAAGCAACTAAGAACCTACAAAATACGAACCTTCACTCTATTTCACTTCTTAATGGAGCATCAAACTCCCTCCCAAGTCCTACCAGAATGTGGAATACCAAAAAATTTGATACTACATTGCAAAACGTAAAACGAGCAGGAATACATATAAATGCGGTAGGATAAAGTAGTTTTTTGTTTGCAGAAATGATGATGATAATAGAATTTTTTATAAACGGAAACAAAAATTTTGAGGAAAACGAGAAAGAAGCAAAGAGAAACCTTAATACAAACCATACATACGGTACTATACATCTGTGTGGTACAAACTGGCATAGTATAGTCACTTGAAAAAATTCAGAGAATCCCTGAAATACTAAACTAGTCAGGTTTGGGAACTATACAGCTTGAGAATAAAAAAGATCGACGATCCACAGTTTCAAACGTACCTCAACACGTTTGTTTTGCCCCATGGCTAAAGAAAAGTTAAAAATGGGAAGGTATTGAGTAAAATATAAATACATAGGTATAAGGAGAAGATGTACTCAAGCTTTTAATAAATATGTATTGCGTTGTCTGTTTGTGCACTTGTTCTGAAGAGTAGTCCTTGCAAAGTTTATTTTTTACCTTCTCTTTTTGACGTAAGTACCAAAGGAGTAATAATGTGGGCCATGGGGATCATGATGGCAAGGGGATTCAGCCACTTTGGGAAGAATGTTTCGTGCCATTGTAGTGCATTGTGTTGTATAAAAAGAAGTTTCCAAGATCTCTAGTTGTACTCATATTGCGTGAAAATTCTCGGAGGAGAATTCAGAGTTTGGTTAGGCAGTGACAGTTCATAACTACATATTACAGTTTTTAGGCAATATTCATACATACATATACTTGAGCTTCACCAATTTATCTAAATAGGTGCATCCGCTTTGTAGACACATAGTTTGTTCAAGTGTATCGGCGGAAGCACGCAAGGGATTTATAAGGTGAAAAAATCTAAGCCTTTTGTTCTTCTAGGAAGTTTTGTAAAATATAGGGGATGATTTCATGCAAGAAGAGAGGAGCATTGTCTAGACTCATATCGATACTGATGTTTGAACATTTACCAAATGAAGCGTATGCACTAAGGTAGCATAGCTTGTTTAATGCTGTTCAGTTTCCTAAGGATAACTGGCTGGGACATTGATGGATCAAAATAATTTTATCTTGTTTAGATCCTCTTTATTTTCACGAAATCCTTTCTCAAAAAAGGGAGACTGGAGAGAGAAAACGAGTAACATTTCCCTTTTGTCTCCGACATTCGGAAGGAGAAAATTTTGTCCCAGGCCCAAATGTTTATCTTTCTTTAAAGTCTAACCAAATAAATCAAGGATTTCATCGGAGTGTAGTATGTGCCTCTCGTTGAATGAAACAAAAGGATGAAGCCTTTAAACTTGAAAGTTTTTTTTAAAACAATTTTTTTAGTTGAACCATGAAATTGTGTTAGTGTCATGTGTGGCAGTTAGTCTCATGTGACAATGATATTTGATTGCAGTAAAAGATAAAGCGAAAAATGCCTTATTTACTTTTCTTAACTTTTTCTTTGTTAGGGAGTAACCAAACCAGTCTTTTTGCTCTTTCTGATTTTTTGTCACTAAACTGAAGCCCAGCCAGAGTCAGGCCATGGGAAATGCCTGCGTGTATGGTGCCCAATAATATATTATCTGTTCTTTATTTCTACTTCCCTCTTGTCTAGTTTCTACGGAGCAAGTTCTGGTCAAACTGGTGAGATCTCTCAGGAGGGAACATAAAGGAATAGTACATTATTCAACAACATGCTGGTGACACTTTTTCACTACCTTCTTTTAGTACGAATACATTCATAAGGCATGCATGCAGTATAATATTATGGCTATATGTAGCCAGATCAAAAGTAAAAGTTAAAACTCTGGATAAGTGAGAAAAAACTGGAAGACAACAGAAAAAGTCGCTTTCTATTCTTCTTTCAAATATACTTTTGTACGGAAGAGCGGAAAGCAAGATTTTTGTGGCTTACTATATTCTCTACACATATAGAAGCATACTTTCATTTTCGCTTACTTAATACCATCTCAAGTTGTGTGTCCTTTCAGGCACAAAGAAAGCCCACAAAATAGGAGAGACATTTGGGGGAAAGGATTGAAATGCAGGATATACACTTTTTACGTGTTGGTGAGCAAAAGGTAGCTTAAGAAAATGTCAACAGACCAGAGTGGCTAACTTGCATTCTTAAAACTTTTACAGCTATAATATTGAAAAAATATACTTTAAAAAGCATATACACATCCGTAGTCCGTGTCTGTGACGGCCCGAGGTCATCCTGGTTTCCCTTCACAAACTTTTATCAATACAAAAAAACAAAAAAAAACGAAAGAAAGTTTTGCGGGAAGAGGAAAATAAGCATTCTTTTTTGTTCCAAGTTATACTTCCTTTTCCATACTTTAAGAATTGCTCAGTTGTTTAAATGCAATAGATTCGGAGAATAAGATGCTTTCGGATTTGCTGAAGTTCCTCATGTTCAGAGTTGCTGAAAACATCCAGGAAGAAGCTGTAGAGTAGCAAACAATCGAAAGAAGGGCAGCTCACCAAAGAAAACTTTTCAGCTACAAGGTTGACTTCCCTCGTTCGGAGGAGAGGAGACGCGGAAATCGAGAAATACACATGTTCATGTGTCTTCTTAAGATTCCAGTAAGGGAAAAACAATGGTTTCGGCAAAATTGTGAATGTGGTGAAAGTGGTGATGATGGTTTTTGTGGTGAACGACTATCTCCACGTGTGTTCAACTGCCTGGCTAGCGTCCCGAGTTTGGTGGCAGATCAGAATATTCTAACGTCTAATTGTTTCTTATTAATTACAGAGAAACTTGGGTTCACTTCATTAATGCCATTCCTATTCCCAATTAATGATAAAATGTTTCAGTTAAAGGGGCTTGCAAGATGAACGATGGGAAAGCATTTGATGTACAAAAGTTTCAATTTAATCGACAATTTGCTTCACCAACACATGCAAAATATTCAAATTGACTTAAATACTTTGATAAAAAAAACCTTTTTTTTTAACTTTGCAAGATGAACGATGGGAAAGCATTTGATGTACAAAAGTTTCAATTTAATCGACAATTTGCTTCACCAACACATGCAAAATATTCAAATTGACTTAAATACTTTGATAAAAAACCTTTTTTTAACTTACTGCATAACAATCTTGGCAAGTTAAGTTTGTTTACGTTACAGCGGTAGGGAATGCAAACTGAAAATTATTATCTTACGATTACGACTACGAGAAATACCTGACTGCTCAGTGAACTCTGAATTTTCATCCCTTCAAAGTGTTGATGGGCAAAAGTGGTATAACAGGTTATGATAATAAATTATGCCTATAAAGCTAAAGAACATATCCAAAGTTTATGACCTTCTTAACGCTTGAGTCTTTTTTTGGAGAAGAGCCACATCACATGATATGAAAGACGAGAAGATAAGATAAAAGGTAATAACGTGAGAAGCGCAAGAGTTTCCATGCAAGTTGGAGAAGTGTCTTGCAGAGTGGTTTCCATTTGTTGGAGGAAGCCACAAAAATGCAAAATTCTTTGTAAAAGTTAAGTAAACTTTTTCACCATAATTCGTAACATTGGCTGTGCCGTGATCAAGTTAAACAATAACATACACAATATCCATTTGGAAAGGGAAAGTTTTGCCATTGAAGTGTGTTTGGTGTGAATTCTATCTACCTTTCCTTTCTGTCCGTGTATGGTTACATGCGCGTAGGTATTTGTATATTTTTAGCTCTGCCGACAAAGAACTGTGGGAGTAAAGGTTTGAAACGGCATCTGAAGAAAATGAGAAGCTTTATGTGAAATAAAAGGGATACGACAACATGATTCAAAAATAGATCCACACAAAAAATCTTTGAGGTGAGTGAAGCTGGAAATTTAATATGGGTGAAAGGTGAACGTAAACTTGATATCCTAATCCCTTATATGAATCTATTTTTGAAATACGACGAATAACAGAAAAAATATAAACAACAAGCTGTGTTGTTATATTTAACATAAAATTTGCATTGTTTCTGTATACATGTTTGTATATTATGTTTTCACATCATTTATTCACCTTTCGCTGCAGACGAGAATCCTTGTCACACAAAAGAGTATAAATTCTCGGATTCTTGTATTCTTCTTAGTTTTCACCTATTTAACTCATAGTTAACAAACATAATATATGTATTAGGTGTACTGCATAATACGCTGTCGTAAAGAAATCGAA
>JAHZNI010001792.1:0-23979 GCA_027744415.1 Seira ritae | reverse complement strand
GCCCATCATTTATTGCGAATATAAAAAATATAAAACAAGTTCGTGACAAAATTTTTTCACCTTAGTTTTTTATTCCTGTCTTCTGTCTGCTTATGTATCTATTTTACATTGTGTCACTTGAGTCTGGAGTCTAGGTTGACAAGCAGAGTGTAAAGAGAAGCCGAAGATTTCTATCACTTGAAACTACTGGATGAATTGTGTCAAAGTGAATTGTTGTGGGTTGATTTTATCAGATCAGATCTTTGATCCATCCTAGTGCTCTCTGGCTTTTACGTTTCAAAAGCTATTTTAGTCGATTATGTAGGTTTGGTAAGATCTGTGTAAAATCACATCACAATGCTTTATTTGAAAGATAAACGACGATTGCCTCGAGTTATGTAAGACGAGAGTATTGAATTCATCCCGAGTGTTGCCATATTTGTACATTACTCGTTAATGTAATTCAAATGCAATGAAATATTATTAATATTTTATAGGGGACGCATTAGGGCAATAATGCGATTCGGCAGATAAAGAAAAATGCCTTCAGAAAGTATACAGAGGAGATGAGCTCTCAAGACACTTGCCTAAAGGATATTTAGCAGCATAAAAATTCCCTTTTTAAGATAAAAAAAACTTGACGGATGAAGATCCAGCTTGAAGCACTTCTGGAGCAATGGTTGATGGCATTGGTGGGTGTTAACAACGTATTATTTTTTTGTGTTACGTAAAGTATTTGTTTATGATGGAGACAAATAAAGTAAAAACGCAGAGGGGAACAATAAAACTGGAGAGCATCAAGGTGAAAACATAAATGCGAGATTAGGTATTTGATATTAGCCATTACAAAATAGCAAATTCTACTCTAACTAATTGCACGTTTTAGTTCTATCTGTGTAGTATAGAATATTCTTCAAAGCTTATTAGATATGATGTGTCTCTTAAGTTGTTGCTTCAACTACTCGAAATCTCTTTAGTTGACCGAAGTCGGATTGAAAGCAAACGGAGCAATTTTACTCTTTCTCCAAATTGCTACGGTCAATAGTTACCCACTTCATAATATTTTTTGGAAAGATGAGATGAAATTCCGCAAAGCAAAACAAAAAAGATCTGAAAGAAAAGAAAGACATACATGTTGCATAAAAGGAGTGCTAATTTGATGTAATTGCATAGATTTGCCCAATGACTCGATCCGCTCAAATCAGTAGTACAGATTCAAAATTAATGATGCCCATATAATGCAAGCATAATATGTATCTTACGCTATCGCTATCCAAACATAGCAATTGGTCTCGACTACAGAACATCATTTGACAAAGCAATTCTCATGTGAACATGATGGTATAATGTAATGCGAACAATCAACAAGCGGGCTGAATTATTGTTCAAAATATTATGTAAAAATTTACGAAGATCATCTCACTCATACATAGGGAGATTGCTTTTAGCGATAATTTTCTCCACTATCTTAATGTCTCTGATATCGACATAAAACATGAAGGCTCCAAACGAATTCGATGAAAATCTGATGATGCAAACAGAATTAACATGCAAGAAAGACGGCATGGCGGACGAAGCATGAAAGCCATAAAAATAATACTACACGCGTTTTCAACCCTTCATCAGAAACATGTCCGGCGGAAGGTCGTTCGTTTGCAACCACAACCGCTACTGTTTATCATGAATGCATAAAATTGAAGAAGACAAGCGTTTAGTTGGTTCAGCGGATCGTCTCAACAATCATCATTCATTTCAACTTCATCTTTACAAATGACTCTGCATTGACTCCATATCTATTATTTGTTGCAACAGACAAAACACAAAGCAAATCCCAGTGAATTCGGTTTGTCGATACCATGTTCGTCACAAAGGCAAAAGAAAGAATTAGGATGTGAGAATAGAACATTATTGCGGTTTTAAAGAGAACTGAACGAACATCCACTCTTTCAAGCCGTTCTCGAGATGATGGACTCCATAAACGAAGTATATTGTTTTCAGCTGGTTGGCGTATGCCTGTAAATGTTTTTGCTGTTTGTTCAGTAATACCTACGCAATATTAACCAGTCCCAGGTTAAAATGTAGGTAGTAAAAATGTTTCTTATCATTATACCAGAAGATACATTGTATTAAAACGTTGGTGCAGCGCATCTGCGTCTGAGGCTTGCAGTCGTACACACAATTGCAACCAATTCAATGTAGGAAAATGCCTGACTACATTTACCAGTTCTTGGTCGCACCAGTCTTTTTTTCTTCATTTTTATCGCCATCATCATCATCCTCAACATTGACTCCTCTGGTATAGAGTCTTCAATAAGGTGTATGAGAGCGCGGTGTCTTCATTTTCTTGTTACTTTTTAGCACTACCCCGACAAACGCTTTAGTTTCTTCTCATCAGTCACAAGCTGCAGACGAATGGACGACGAGGCGCATGTGACGAGCTGAGATTTTTCGACGAAGGTCTCCACTCAAAGTTTACATGTATACATGCCTTGGAAGCAGGAAAACAACTTTATTAAAGTTTTGACGCATCCGTAATTGATTCACTGCTATTTACTTACGCATCGAGCAGCATGTGCATTATTTGCCGTGTGTTTTGAGAAAAAGCTTCTGCTTTCTAGATAAAATCACAGTGCATCAGAAACACGATGTAAGAAACAGTTTTAATGAAATTGCTTGCATTCCAATAAGCGTGAAATAAGAAAAAGTTAAGTTACAACCGTAATAAGACAAAGTCACGAAAAACTTGGTTTTTGGAAATTTGTCGGAAGGTAATATGTATATGCCTAAATAAATACTAAACTTTTTTCTCAAAGGAGTAAGCACATGCGATCGCATGTAAACTCAAAAAGTTCACTTCATCAAAGGCCTAGTTTCGTTTTCTCGTGATTTTTCTTCGCAAGGAAAGGTGACTACTTGCCTGCATATAATAAGTAGTAAAGTAAGTGCATGTGTTTGTGTGTGTGTGTCTGCGCTTTGGGAAACTAAAAATTTGTCAGATTGAGTCGTGCTGCAAGTTCAGTGCAAACAAAGACTTGGACGAACGAACGGAAATAAAGGGTTGATGCAGAGTGGACACGACTAACGGGCACGCTATATTCCTGCAACCTGTCTTATATAAATTTTTACATATTACGGCGCAAAGTTCGCAGACTGTAACTCTTCCTGAATATTTTTCTCTTACATGTATGTCGTGCTACAGTTATTATCATTTTTATGATGATTCGATGATTGACTCATAGTGTGCACTCTACGACAGCATAAATGCAAAAACGGATGGCAATTGATCAAATCGACCGATAAGGGAAGAAGGGAGTTAGCAATATCAAGGCTTTGCTTGCGGCTGCTGCGTCAGCAACAAAACATTTCTAGTTCAGTCATAGTAATCTACTGACACGAGCGCGTGTCGTAAGGAAAATATTTAGCTCTAATCTTTAAGGTAAGCATTTTTATTACTAAAGTTTCGAACTTCTTTCTGATAGTCGTGATCAGTTCATTTATCCCGGGTTAAATAACGTAGGCGTTGAAAATTGTCTGGTTTTTATGACGTCGTATTCTCATAGCGGGCATCATGTGTGACAACATCTCAAAAGATTTTAAACATTCTCAAAAACCGTATGAAAACATAATAAATATGGCATCAGTTGGAGGGTGAAAGGAGTTTGAGCATAAAATCTGGTTGACTTTAATGTTCCTTACTCCACTCCACGGCTACATCCCGTTCCATGCATACTCCTTCTAAACGAATTAATAAGAGATATTTCTGATAAGAATAGCTACATAATTCATGTCGGTTTAGATATTTTTGTACGATGAGTCTTGAGATTGATCGAACCAGCATAAACAACCAGAAATGCATCGACAGACACCCCAAGAACTTCTCCATTTGATAGGGCTTGGTTTTTAGTACAATTGGACAATGTATGCGTTTATGATGTACCAAATCAAAGTTCCGGTTATGTACTTGCATGCATTCCCCTCTTACTTCTGTCGAGGTTTCTAGGAAGCCGAAAGGGATGGCAGTTTGTCACCTTTGGAGTTTTCTTTTTATGGTAAAAAATCAATACAATATCTCCATCCGACTGTCGACAACGTTGTTTCCGTGAATTTAAGAGCAATTAAAAACTAATATGTCCGTCTTAATGTAGGTGTTTACTCCAATGTGATTTGCTGAAGCGCTCATAAATAAAGTGTTGAAATGTGTTGTGACAAGTTTTGTAGTGCTGCTTACGTCAATTTGGAGAACAAAGGAACAATGAACAATCAAAATATAGTGGTACATATATAGAATATATTTCCAAAAATAGGGGGAAAGCTGATGACCATAGTTCCAATTTTGGGTCAAATTCTTGTGCTTTGAAAGAAATTAAATGTGTTTCTTATTGTGTAATCCGGGAGTGGGAGCAAATTCTTTCACTTTTTTGCCAAAATACAATGATCCAATTTGTTGTGTGATATGACGTAGTTCAAATAATGAGCACGAAAGGGATTATTATGTCAGACCGAATCGATGTAATAAGTTCTAGGAGTATCAAACGAACTATGGAAACTGCACAACAGGTTTCTGGATTTTGTTGTACTACTAATGCAACTACTTGTTCATATTTTGAGCAAGATTTGCTCCCTTGATAAAATTCTGCAAAAGATAATTAAGTCAAAAAAGATTTTCATGAAGGGGTAGTGGGACATTGCATTATTAAAAATCATGAAACCTATACATTTCAAAATCAGAAACTAGGAATTCTGTGATTAATTAGTTTTAAAAAGTGCTACCTCTAAAAATCATATTCCCCACCTGACGACAGCATTAACTTATTCAAGTGAAAGTGAGGGAAAGGGCTGATTACCCATAACTTATGGGCCATAAGCTTTTTTATTTAATGCAAATACTTGCACGATATTTTCATGTCAACTCATATCATGCGTAGTTGACGTATTCGCTGATTTCGCTGTCATTACGTTTAGGTATTTAGAAATTGAAAAGTGAGGATTTACAGTGGATTATGTATGTTGCAATATCATTTTTAAGCATGTGTACTTACACTTTAAATCAATCTGAACTCATGAAATGTAAGTCTATTCATAACATTCATCCAGTCATCGATTTCCATGAAACTTTTGGTAGGCACTCGATCTCTAATCCTATGAAATGCGTGGGTTTGATTCAGTCCATCTATCATTCGTTCCATACAAGTTTAGCGTTTACCTGTGAAATACATTTAGAATCCCTTTAAAAACTCAGCGTGGCTTTATTAAAGTCAATAGTGTACATAGGTACGTATGTAGATGTTGTTTTTGAGTTAATCCTACTTTCCGATGTAGCCATAATCAATTTATTGTCTCGATTAAAGGGTTGGGTTAAATGATAATGATAAAAAAGTCAAAGTTTGTAATGATCACTTAAAAATATTGTTCGGTTTCAGAAAAAACCATCTAAACAGGAGGTTCTGCTGTTACCTCGATACAAGGGGCTGTCAAAGTCATTTTCTCCGTTTAGGCAAACATCTCAAGCATTTCAGGTATGTCATAACCTGGAACACTAAATAGCTGTTTCCAATTCCAGCCTGTAGATGCATTGTTGTCATTCAAATAACCTTAAATCTGTATGTAGCTGTTGTCGGTGTTAGGCAAATTCTAATTTCAAAAACAACACATTGGGAATTTAAATTAAAAAATCTTTATTCACTATTTTCCATTGCAATCACATGGAGTCATTAGCGAACAATAATAAATCTTTTGATTGCTTTTTTACCATTAGCATTTGTATTTTGACGTGTTCATTGAAATGAATCGCTCCGATATCTTACGGGGTTCACTTGATTGTTTGCTCCCTAATGACATAATTAATACCTTTATCGTGCCAAAAATTCGTGAATAAACAATAGGGTATCTGAGAGTAAACCCTCATTAAGCGCCAACACCCATGAATATGTAGTTCGCATTGGGCTTAAAACAATAATTATCAGTTAGCATGAATAGGTTATGGGACCCATCCTAATCGATGAACTCGGTTTACCAAAATCCCTGCAAGTTAAAATACCTACCAGAGAACATTCCAGCCGTTTCATGTATCGTTATTATTATAATCCATACAAAACGGTCTTGCCTCTATCATCATCACATCATAATATTATTTCATACGTATACATGCTTTGTTTTTCCTTGCCGGAAGGCATACTAAAACGCTATGGTTTTGCAAAAGAAAATATGTAGTATGTATCTGGAAAAAATAACATGTTGGATGAACTGCATGATCTCATCATTCTCAAAAGAAGCATAATAAAAAGGAATTGAGAACCACTTTATCCTATTCACCCCACTGCTGCAGTGCTAAATGGAAGTAAAATGCAAATGATTTGTTTAATTGCATCTCCTAAATCATCCCCCATCTTGTCCATGAAGCAAAAATGACGACAATGATAATCCTTTTTTAGCTTTATGTCGTCTTTAATTTGAAATGCACACGATGTTTGAAGAGAAGAAATAAGAGTGACAAATGCATGTTTGTTTGTATTGAGCTGGAAGCAAGCCGAAGCCGCACCACTGCACTGCGCCTCAGAGCTTTTGATTAATGTGATTAGGCATTTTTGAGTGAGTCGTGATACGAGCAACATTAGTGTTGATCATCATCATCACCAGCATGATCAGACTTTTTGATTATGTAAAGTCACAAGTACAAATAAATATAACTACTCCGACCTTACGCTAAGTTAATGATGAACATCCCACACCTCATAAAAACTGTCGCACAGTTCGAGCCCGTGTCGTACTACATTCTACCAAATGTTTTTCATATTCATAATATGAACAAAATTACATAATATGAAGTACAATCATCTCCATTTCTGGTGCAGTTCTTTTAGCTAAAATGCAAGTATATCATTCGTAGAAAAAACCTTGAAGCTTGGATCAGGTTAAATTTAGTCAGGTGAGGACGGCAAATAGAAATACAATCAAAAGAAAAACATCAACAAAGATACCTCCCATCTGCTTCATACTAAAGCAACACTTTGCGGACTATCATTTTTTCAAACTTTTGCCGAGAGGGATCAAAAATACATATTTCTTAAAAGTTGGACTCATGTCCAGCGAAATTTGCGAAAAAATTATGCTTTGTGGTCTCTTGGCATCCCTTTCGGACATGTCTGGACAAATACAATATGGAAAGAGAAAAAATGCCATACACAAGCACAGCAAAATCAATCTTGGACACACTTTACTTTACGTGTTCTTCCATTTTTACTGAAAAGATCCCTGAAAGAAGTAAATTGTATTCCATTTATAAACCGACAATTAGGTAGTATTAGGTAAACCAGTTTCGTAACTAAATTGTCGAATCATATCGAAGCATAATATGCTATTCCACACGACATGTTTTACTTGTATTCAAGGTACTTTTTTCTGGGTTTTTACATCTCTCCTCTCTGGTCTAATAATAGAAACAACACAAAAAATTAAATAAATACCCTGTGAAACGAAAGTATTTTAAAGATGCTTGATGAAGTTGAATGATGATGGAAAGTAAATTTAACACCAAAATGAACATAGTGGATATATTTTACACGGACCTGTTAGCGCATTTTATCATCTATCGGATATTGTTGAATTTTGTACAAAATGTTCCTTTTTCATTCATAAAAAGGCTTGGCATCTTTTTCCCCATTAGATACTGATATTGTTGACAGTGATTAGTATCATGCAATTTGGTATCTGTATAGCACCATTTTTCCACGCAATATCAGGAACGAAGCAAATCCTATTTCTTCTGAAAATACGCCATCCCTTTTTCCAAATGCAATACTGTTTCAAAATCTTGAATGAAAAAGTGTTGAATATACTTAACATAACTATTCTCTATTTCTGTGTCGTGTTTTAAACATGCCTAATCACTTCCTTTGGCAAGCAATGCAAACAGAGTTTTTGCAAAAAAAGTACTTTGTGCCACGAGTTGATAATCCTTTCAAGAGGATTCTCTTCTCTTTGAGGATCTTTGTCATCATCAAAAGTGGAAATTTCTCTAAATCATGATGAAAATAATACAATTTTATAAGCTCTCATTAGCCCAAGTTCTTTCCATCAGTTCGTTACTTTAATTTAGGTGAAATTTTAGAGCTAAAAAAGCATTGCAGTAGGTAGAGAATGCTAAAATCAACAAATCAAAATTGAACAGGGTATGAGAAACGCGTGGAGGGAGAGAGGGTGAGCGTCGTAATCCTTTTGCCGTCATCATCTGTCGCTTACATTAGGTTGCGTATGAACGATCAAGTATGAAACAACTTCCTGAATTACTGAATTCACGGTTATCTTGTTTCTTGTTCTGTCTGTGAAGCTGCTGCTGGATCGTATCATTAACGCATTGCGTTTCTTGGAAGCGTTCCGAATATTCCGAGATGCGTACTCAGTGCAAGTCTTATTAAATGCAAAAAACGTCTTCCCCACCGCGGAGTATATTTTTAGTACCATTCTCTTCCCTATCTTTATATCTTTCGAAAGAGCATGTAACTTCAAGATGAACTCTTCAAATTATGTTTTTCCTCTGTAATCTTCTTGGGACGGAAGTGGAATCATTTTGATGAGCTTCAACGAGCAACAAAGAAACACACATCTGCTTTTCGCCGCAATTTCACTCAAAGATTTTTGTTCGTTGTTTTTTCAACAGCTATAAAGTAAGCTGTCGAGAAGTAGTTCAAAGCTACCTGAATTTTTAAAACCTCTCAGTGAAATCACATGAAGACTTACTTATGAAATAAGTTGAGTGAAAGGATTCAAAACCAGATTATTCATAGCCTTTTCCTCTGACAAAGCCAAAAATTATTGATTTTCTGCTGAATGATTAGAATTAGAAGTCGGAGCATCTGCTAGGAAGTGAATAAGTTTTGGAGCAATTGCTGAAATTGCAGAATATCTCTTTGGTTCACCTGCCTTCTGTCCATTTAGCATAGCGTAATATGCACATTCATTGTCATTTTCAATCGAACAGTGAATTGGTTCTAGAGTCAAGAGTGAGCACAAAGTGTGTTTTGTTCCACTTTGCAATATTTAATGCATGAGTTGCTCATCAGACAATTATTGATTTCTCGTGTGATTGAGAACATCAAAATTGGTTTCCACTTGATACCCATGGACACTTTCGACAGCCGCCTTTGCTTCGGTGTTTGGAGGAAAAGGTACATAAAACTGACATTCGAGCAATTTGGGCTCTCATGTAACTAGCAAAATCTAGCAAGTATAGCTGAATAATGACGGTTTGCATGTAATTCCGTATTACACTACAGCGCAGCGATTTATGTTTCCAAACATGCTTTATTTGACAACAATTTCTTCGGTTAGTTTTTAATTGCATCATTCATAGACAAACACTTTCACTTCGTATTTTTAGTAAGTAAAATTTCGAAATGTTAAGAAATCTCGTAAATTGCAACAAATAAACTCGGGATGTATACTTATATTTGAATAAGTCGCGCCATTAAACCAGAAATATTAAACATGCATAAATAAAAAATATAAAATTAATCAGTCTCCTCTTTAACGTGATTTATTATCACTAATTAAAAATTCATAATTCGTGATAAATATTTTAGAAGGAAATTAATGCAACGCATAGGTATTACTATTTTCTGTATTATCTTGTTATCAATTATCTAAACGCAACTTAAAAATTCTAACCTTCGTCGAGGGCAAACTTTCCTGTTTTACCTAATAAAAAACGAAAAGAAACGCAATAACACAGCGACGAGAGTAGTGGGTGTTCAGTCTAATGACAAAAGGCAGTTTACCTGTGGTAATTACGATATGTAGTACTTGATTTAAAAACCTAGAAAGATATCCATCAATAATATTCGATTCACTACATACCAGGTCTAAACATAACCATACTACTCTCTTAAATAGCTCTTTGGTTTATTACTGTAATCGACATCAAGACAGCCGTCATTAGCACAATAATAATATAAGATTGTGATACGTGCCATCGCATCACATATTAGAAATTGCACTCTGGTGCTTAACACGGCACTTAAAGGAAGTGGAACATTAACTTTGTCTTCCGATTCGATTTTTATGCGCTTTACTAAGCCTCAACACGATTTCTCCGTTCGTTACAACTCTACCCTCAATTTTGTTACGTAGACTGAGTGGGAGACTCCCCGCCTGGTAGTCTACAAAAAGCCCAGCCTACAAAAAGTTTCTTACCTTTTTTATTAGCATTCGCATCACCTTTTAATCCTTCGAGAAAAGTTTTTTTCTCGTAAATTTCTACAGAAGCAAAAACCAATAAGTATAATATGAAAGTGTGACGCTGCATTAATTAAGAAGGGATTTGCGGAGGCAGTCCGAGGTCGTCGATTAGGTTCATACAAACACAATCATAAATGTTCGTGCAGCTAGCATAAAAATCTAATTCATATACAATCTAATCACAATCAGATATGCCTTTTCTGTCAAATTACATGATGCTAGTACGTGACGTTTCGGATGTTCTATTGATCCATTATAGAAGACGTAGTAGACCACTTTTTTCGTGATTAAAAGCATTTCTTAAAAATTCTATACTAATCACACATACAGCAGAAGATGAATAATTTTTTAGAGTGTTTGAGAGAAAAAGGCAAGTTTTTATATTCCAGATGTGACGCAAATTATTTAAAGTTTAATGTAGAATAAAGTTCTATGCATTATTGTGCATATTTATATCTCCGCCTTCAGGTTTTATACCAACAAGAAAAGCGAAATATATTATTCTAGTGTTTGCCAATTCTACTGTCATGTGGGTGATTACAAGCTATTTTTGTGGGTTCCTGTAACCTGTGTTCTCTGATATTGTTGTAACTGCCCTTGTTATCAGGCGTGTTAACTAATTGATATTCGTTTAAAATACGGCATTGACAAGGTATCATGAAATTCAAATGAATCGTTGTTGTGAGATCGTGGTGAACGATATCTCTCCTAGCCTCTTTCGTAATAAGTTTGTTAGCGCCACAGCACCACACAGCAGCAGTCGTTTTGTGTGGTTGTGCTCCTCAAATGGGCTGGCAACATTTTTAATTGTCGAAAGAATTGGGTAATCGGCTCGTTTACAAGGAACTGCATATTTAATTGATCTTTAAACAATAAAATCTCCTTCATCTGCAACTGCAAGGGATTTTATCGTGTTATTCGAAATTTGCACTGTCTGGTGGTGACTAGTGAAACTTGTGGAATCGGATTGATGAATAGTGCATTTTTAGTTATTAACGGGCTACATACGTTTATTCTAATGCAAACAATGTGTACCTGTCAAATCGTGAGCAGTGCTTCAAGCAATATTTTATCGAGATTTGGCAAGCCATCTAGAAAAAAACTGTAAATGTAAACAAAACATGGCGGAGTTGAGCAACCCGTATCGTTGATTTTATGCTGTGTAGCCATTAAAATCTGTATTTTTATTGCAAAAATGACTTTACTAGAATACTTCGCGATGGTGTGAATTTTCTTCGAATTGGCTGAGGTACGTAGTTGTGAAAAAAATTCAGCGAATGATACATGTTCATGGAGAGGGGTTACATTTGTGAGGAGAAACACGTCAGAATAGTCTGCCCACTTGCCTACTGTTGATAGCCTCTACTTCAGCCCTTTAACTACCGTGTAAGGTAACCCGACCTTGAAATTATCATATTATTGACAAACGTTGCTTTGCACGTAGCTCTTTCTTACTGACTTGAGAAGTGGAAACATCCTTCTTGCATGATCATGACTTGGAATTTTCGACCTCTTCAGCCCATCTTGTAGTTCTCTTCTGCCCACGTCAATTTTTTGTACGAAAACACGCTGGCAAATTCACTAACAACTGAAGTGGATTATTGGAGAGATGAGAAGTGGAATAGATAGATCCAGCTTCTGCTGAACATCATGCTTCGAGATAACAATTGTTGGTTTGCTATTTTTTATGATGATATACATTACACACAGGGATGATGCATTATTCCTAGCGTGGTAAGGTGTGTAGGTATACATTTTCCTTTTAAATTTGAGAAGCCACAAATCATGAGGAAAATTACACATGTAACCGCACAATGAGTCTCCCACATTATCCACAGAAAATAGACAATATGATTGTTGGTTGTTATACTTCTAACAGAGAAACTTTATGCAGGCTCTTTTTGCAATTTTTGTAATCAACTCGCTAATTTTTTCACCTTTTATTTTGCAGATTTTCTTTTAATGGACCCACACCATGTATGCATGCAAGAGTCCATGATTATGAGCGTACTACCCAATTCCGTCCCATTCCTGAACGGAGTAGTATTATGAATCCATTTGATTATTAAGAGAATACAACAAAGGTTAAATAGAATGAACTTGCGATTAGAATGTATCTGATTACACTGATTAGGTATTTATTCCACCTATTTATCATTATCTTACTTCTTGTTTGTCTGCTTTTTTACTTGCGACTAGTTGTATAAGTTTCTTCCATGAACGTGTAAAGAGTAAGCTCTTAATTGCACGTAAAGGTCGAGGGGTCTTTGTGAAATTATTTTTATAAGATATCCGCAACGACTTCATTGACTGACAAAGCGTTAATCGTAGCGCTCCATTTTGTTTGATTATGTTGTTGATGCTTATTGTAGTACAAAACATATGTGGTGAGTGAAAAGAGTATATAGCATTCAGAATTACTCTTTATCAATTTCCATATTTTAGAAATGCTTTCAGCAATATTCTAGTAATTTCCATATTGCAAAAATATTATTATGAATTCAGAAGGTCTGTGAATATTGGATGGGAGGAGTACAACCACCGAAACATGACACAACAATTTTAATTTGCAATGTGCGTGGGCTAAAGAATTTATTAAAGAAAAATGCTTGCATTTCACAGAAGCTTAAAATGTGGGGAGCTAGAGAAGCAGTCGGAAAAATATTCATATGGAGAGATTATAAAAAGAAAAATGAGCCTTTCCAGTTATGGTTATTCGATATTAAGCACTTGATAATGCCACGCTGGACTTTTGTTTGAAACCAGTTCTTTTGCATGGGATAAATGATTAAGGATTAGGTTTCTTCATCAAATGCTTACTCATTCTCCGATGATTGAAAAGATTGATTGTCCCGACTTTGAGTGTCTTGTTGGCACCATTGCTTTTGAAACAAACGTTTTTCTTTGAAGTTGCAATGGGCCGGATTGATAAAAATTCGCAATGACGATCACAGTTAAGATACAAATTAATGCATGGATTTTCTTTGGGACAATGTTTTTGCATAATGAGTTGATCCGTCATAATTCATTTTATGCAAGGAAGTACAAAGAATATTTACATTCTCCTTTTGCCAGATTGGTTCATTGAACTTCATTACTTTCTTTGGATTTTCAGGTGCATCATATATGGTTAGCCGTTAATCATGGATGCCCTGAGCATGGATACCTCTGAAAACAACACTAGTAATCTATCCGGTATGAAATCAGATACACCCGCGTGGCGAAAACCCATTTCAACCAGCTTCTCATCACAACTTCGAGAAAAAATGTCAACCGCATCCCAGCCTCCATCAGATACGCAAAGACAACTGTGTCCCGTTGATGCCTTGCTCAGATCATATTCACATCCCCCATCTCAGTCACAAGAAAATGAGCAGTACGAAGATAGTCGCAATATAAGCCTCAATGACAGTGAGAATAATAATGACCATCAGAACAACAGGGACAATAATTCTGTGTCTCCCGAAAATAGGCCGGCTGTCGCGAGAAAGAATTCCAATGAACCAGATGGAAAAGAGGAGGATAGTCAAACGGTGATCCAGATTCTACTTCCATGCATAATATGCAACCGGACATTCAGCCCAGAGGCCTTAGAGCGTCACTCAAAAGTATGCACTAAAGTAAACATTAAAAACCCGTACAAGCCTGTTCGAGGCACTTTCGATATTTCGGAGAAGCGAAAGAAGGGGACGAAGCTCGAGGATTTCATACCACCACCGCCGACATTTGATGCTCTGACTGACAATCGAATGGGATTTTGTCGTGGCTCTCGAAGTAGAACAAGCTTGCGTGGAACGAGTTGCACAACTCGAAGCACACTTGGATCCTCTACGGGAATGAGGCGAGAGAGGAGTGTGAGCCAAACAAGGGAATATAATTCAAAATGAGTATCCGTACGATGACACCTCAGAGTTTGGCTCGAACAACTCTGAAGAGAATAATTTGCCTAGCTATGCGAAACCAATAGCACCTACTGACATATGCCCTTATTGCAATCGCAGCTTTGGCATTAAGTCATTCGATCGACATGTAGAGTTTTGCAAGGAAGTTTATGAAAGGAAAAGGTATGAAATCCAACCAACTCCGAAGGAAAAAGAAGAGGCTCTAGAGAGGCAAGAAATACGAACCAAATATAGACCAATGAAAAGTTCAAGCTCGATGTCCAGGTAATGAGAAGCAATAATATTTTCAAGAAACGCCGGCTAATGATTTAAAATTTCGCATTGTATCTTCATTTAGTTAATTGGTACACAGTAATGGTTTTCTTGGTCTGACCGTTGAATACCATTTTTCATGTTTACTTGTGCAAAGTAAAAAGAAATGTTTTTATTTGTTTGTTATCTAGTTTGCGATCCATGTCTCCTGCTAAAGATTTTGCAAATATGGCGATGAAGTTATTTGGTGGCTTAAGACGAACCGAAGGATCAACGAACCTGTATTTTAATCAGATAAAAAATAATTTGAAAAAATCTAACGAATCTATTGCAAATTCATGTTACGGAGACTACACAAGAGGTCTGCGAAGGACTTCCCCGAGTCCGGCTAGATCGTCCATTACAGCGTCAGCAACAAATAAAATTAACAATCTTTTAACCAAGTCTTACCTTCACCAACAGCAGCAGCAACAACATCATCACTTGGGATATCCACAGGGAAGCCTGCTTCCCATGAGAATAAATACATCCAGCAATATTCCAAAAATGACCAAGTCCAGTGATAGCCTCATCTCTGGAAATCACTACGCTCACGTGCCCAGTTCCGGGTATGGACAGCCTCCCGCCGTGCTCATGATGAATAGCAACAATAGTTTCTCTAGAAATTCACGGTCCAGATCTAGCCTCCACAAAAACTTTTTTCGGACGAAGAGAGCGGAGCCGGATGGGACCGAGAACACCTCGACTATGAGCCAGAGTCCTACCTCTACATCACCGCTAATTATTTCTCCAGTAAACTTCTACTCCAAAGGCAATAAAACATCATCATCATCAGCTTTGGATCTGAGCGATAAAAATAGCCGGACAGTTAATTCCCCTTCTGAATTGCAAACTATGATGGGGATAACGGAAAACGCTAGACATGGCGGTGGCACATTTTTATCCTCCGACCCAGAGTATGATCCTTATGAAAAGGCTGCAAAACAATTAGAAGAGCTTTTGAAAACCACTCCAGTCAAAACGAGTAAGCGTACAAGTCGACGAACAGGTCTAGAAAAAGCATTTGAAAGTGTGGGTGTCCCATCGGACATGCCCGCGCTGGGGAAATCTAAGTTGGGTCGAGCTCAGTCACTTGACTACAGTAACGACCCATTCGGCCTGAATAATAATAATAATAATACTGGAAGGGGGAGAAGTAAGCCAGATCCTTTTGGACTTGGAGGAATGGCATTAACTCCAAATATTGATGACAGCTACTGGGACCAAATATTGAGGAAAAGTGATAATCCGCTTACTCACGCCAATAACAACAACAATCAGGAAACAGCTTCATCACAAGAAGAATCTGATACGAGTGGTGCGAGTGATACTGCAAAATCTAGAGCCATGTCAAATACTAGCAGTGCCGACTCAGCGTTTTGTAGGTAATCTTTGCATTTTCATTATATTCATAATTTTATTTAAGGTATTAGTTCAGTAATAGTTTACAATTATTGCAAAAAAAAAATGTTTTTGGACCAAATACTACATTACCTGACCTTCAAATGTATGTACAACTGTAGCTATACAAGCTTTCTTTTCACTTTTGAATTAATGCAAATAGGTAGGTAAATATCGTTGCTTGATGATCAACCATTTTACTATTTACAATCCTTTGTTTTTAAGTAGATCATCCCTTTCTAGTTGTAATATGCATTTGGAGTGGTAGAAATCAAAAGAAGGGAAGGAAAAAGCTTTAATCTTAAATACTCACACTCACGTTGAAAATATCACTTATTTCCATCTCTCAGGTCTCAAGATCAATCAAAAATTTTGAATAAACGTATGTACATCGCTGTATGCACGATGTACATGCACACTTCTATATCTAACTTTACGCATATTACGTTCCACCTCAATAAATAACACGACTTTTTTCATTGCAAACTTTCTCAAGAAATTTTTGAAATACAGAATGAAAGATGCGGTTTCGCCCAATTGAAAAAACTCTCCCTCCTTTCATTACTCCATTATGTGGGGTTCTATAGAACTGGCGTAGATTCAGCTTTAATGAAAGCCACACAGGATGCAATAATACTGCAATAAAAGTTAGATATAAACCGTGGTTAATTCCTTAACTTCCTCTTGACGCGTCGACTTCTCAGACGAAAGAGATTGTTGTGCCTAATTACCAGCCTACCACCGCCGGCAGATTTCCCTGCAATTATTTTTGTCTGAAGCTATAAAGAAAAAACACAATTAAGGAAAAACTTCAATAATGCATGAAAAACGAGAAGTCTTCTCGATGAATTTATCTACCTACATACTATATCGTTTGTATGCACAAATCAGAGTAGCTTTGTCATTGTGAAAAAGACAAAACAAACATTGATGAACTAGGAAAATGATAATCCTGAAGAAAGAGATCGCTTCTTTGTGCATATAACCAGCCAAAACTGTCTTAGCGATCACATCCGCTTCAACCAAAAGAACAAAAAATGATTCTATTTTGGGCGATTCCATTCATAATATTTAAATGTGACATAAACAGCAAACAAGAACAACAAAGTGGAATTGATTTTTATTTTTAGCCATTTTCAATACACCTATTCAATATCCTGCTACAAGGGGTTTTTGGCATTGTTTTTCGACGCACTTTTGTGTGAATCTAGTATTTTGTGCTGATACCTACTCGCAAAAGCAAAACATGAAATGCAATTTTGTGTCACTCAACTTTCAGTCTCATTCAACTTCATCAACTTTGATCACCAAAAATATACAAGGAGAGTTTTAAAAAATGTTATGATTAATTAGTTTGGCAAGTACAATAGCAGATTTCCACAGTATTTGAATGTTACAAAATATGTACATTTAAATGTCAACAATTCTATAGCACTATTACGCAAGTTTATCGAAACATTTCAATATGCCCTACTGTTTTGCAAGTTGTTTTCTCAGGTTTTTACTGGAAAGTACTTTCCTAAATATGAAAAGGTCGGAAAAGGTCACTATGAGGTGAAATTAGCGGTAATCTTAGAAGTAAAATCTAAAAGTATTTATGTATATAAGTTACTGTATGAGATAAATCCTTAAAAAGCATTCTTTTACAGCTGAACACGAGTCGAGTGCTTCGTCAAAAAGAAAAATGCTTGCAAAATGCATCTCATGACATGACTATGACTCAAGCCATTTTTCATTAAATAGCTTTGCTTGATGGAGCCCACACACAGAAAGACGAAAACGAAAAAACATGCAACCTGCAAACATCTTGAGTTGAGTTTAGACTTTCTTGAATTGTGACATTGTTTTGCAAGGGTAATAGTTCGGTTCTTCCGCCTCCACACTAATATTTCACAAATGGTGGATCACACTCATGATAAAAAAAGAAAGGATGCATGACGATGGCGCATTTAATATCATATGCGGCCATTTTAACTTTTAAATATTTAAATAAAAAATCTGGCGAATGCTGATAGAATGACATGAATATGATGAGAACACGGATTTTAATAATGCTTTCAACCGTTAGCTTTCTCAAGGCTAATCCCTTTGATTTCCATATTTCAGATCGGAAGTGAATGACTCAGAGTTTGAAGCCTTGGAATCCATCACCAGTTTGGCAGACATGGGCTTGTCTAGCAAGAAGGCACAGCATCGCCGAGAAGAACGAAGCAAATCAAGTGACTTGTTCGGTCCGACATCAAAATCTTTGGAGTCAAATCATCGAAGCGTTCCGCGATCACCATCAATGGACCAGGGAAGGATTCCGATGGATGTTTCCTCCGTGCCTGAACCTAGGCAAAACGTTGACACCAATGCAAACAATGGAGGGGCTTGGGCAAAGTTTTGTCACGAATGTGGAACCCCGTATCCAACAATAGTGGCAAAATTCTGTTCAGAATGCGGGGAAAAACGTGTTTACAAGCTTTAGTATAATTTTTCTGCAGACACTTCATCAGCCCAACTCCAATCAAGTATTTATTAAAGAAATAATAAAGAAGGATAGAAATAACTTCTTTTTAATCCAGGAGAAAGAAAACAAAAATAAATATTTTAGGACATGACTGATTGATAGAAAAAAATAAAATTGTACTTATAAAAATAATGCATGTAAACTAATAAGTGAAAATCAATTCTTAGCAAAATGTTAAACTCGCTTTTACGCTAGCTAATTAACCAGCTCCAGAAAATTGTATGCTGTTATTTAATGTAAACTGATTCTGGTCCTTGATTATGGTGAGTATGGATTATTTCGGAGAAAGGTTTCTAGAACCCACCTAACATTTTCAGATGAAAAATTTGAATAACTGAATGAGTGAGAAATTATGTATATTATGCAGAAATGATATGGCGTAATTTTGAAGAATTAGTTAGAGAATGATTTTGAGCACCTAAAACGTCGTCTGTTCCATGAGTAACAAAAACAGATTAATCCTTTCAAATGCCTAGTGAGTATAGGTTCATCATGATATTTGAAGGTATTATGAAATCGTGGATTGTAACTTAAGTCATTAATTGTCATTATGATAAGAAAATCGTTACCTTTTAATACTTAACTGTATGCAAAACTTTTGCGTGTATTGTGCTAATTTAATAAATAACTAGAAACGTGAGATTTTAACGTTAAATCAAAATCGTGAGATTTAAACATTGAAATGTTTAAATATTATTGATTTTCTTGCAATCATTTTTCTAGAACCCGACAATAAAGGAAACTAAAAGCTTGCACGATAGTTCTCCCATGGTTCGGGAAAGTATGTGGAATTCTAGACGGAGTTTCGGTACTTAATGATGATTCCAAAAAATGCGAGTGTGAGTCACAGGGTCGGATGGCATTTATCAGTGAATGGATTGATATGGAAGGTCATTGATAATGGAGATTGTTGTAGCATGCTCTAATGCACTACTTGCGTGTCCTTTAGAAATGAATTTGTCCCAAACGCAACATTAATTAATTTGCATAGTACGGTGAAGGAATTTATTTTTTTTTAGTTTTTCATATTTCTTCGAAACCGAGTTTCATTTTCATTACAAGCAGATGCTTAATGCATTAGTTTTGAAGGCTATTTGCCATTTTCAACAAAAACAACTTGAGAAATAAAGCTTGACTGTTTTAAGCAATTGAACTTAATTAAATTAACTTTCTTATTACCAATTAAACAACAAAAGAGGAACGAGAGCGAGCATTTACAATATATATACTCCAGCAGGCTCGTAAATAATAATTATTTCCTGTAAGTTTCCACGATACCAATAAACAATTTGAAAGTAAAATTCCTATATACTTTAATTTAGCTATTGTACGGGAACATTTAACACACAGTATAAATAACGAACTCGATATTGAACGACGATATTTAAATAAATTATAAACGATATGCTCGTACTCACTCAGTACAATGTACCGCAATTAATGCTGTACTGTTAATCTAGTTTATTCCGCAGCAGAAGCTATTTAACTTAATATTAGATCTAAATGCTATCTCAGACTAAGAGTTTATAGCATATTTTATGTTTTCAATATTTTTTCTCATGAATTCTTAAGCATTAATGTTTCCTACATATACGATGCAAAATAGCCTAGCAAATACAATCTCTGTCGTCATATCTTTGGTTAATTGAGCCTTTTCATCATCATCTTCACCTTACCTCGTATTAATTAATTAAAATAGTAGATGACATTTAGTGACCACCTCGAATAACGCTAATGAATTATTTAATGACAGAGTTTAGAAAGCTTCTCTAAAAAAAATTAGATCCTTTTAATTTCGTACGAACCCCTTTAAGTTTTCGTCTCCAGTCATAAGAAACAGAGTTACTTAAATATTTTTTTGCAGAATTTATAAAGAAAATTTTTTACTTAGCCACAACCTCTGCATGTAAGCAGTTGTCAAATTTAAGGTTAAGACCAAAAGATAATCGCATCACGCAATCGAATGCATTTTTAATATGTTGTCGGTTTTTAAATAAAGTGTTAGCACCATTTCATAATACAAAGGTTGTCCGGTTGTCGTTTTTTCAGCGAACTGTTTTCTAAGTTGCAACTGTTTCATGCTACTCTGACCCATGCACTGTCGGTGATGTAGTTTTGAATATTTTAGTGCGTAATAAAATGCATACGCTAGATAAAAATGAAGCAACTAATTTCTTCTGTTTTGATTTCTTGTCGACGGAAACAACCAAAAATCAGCCATTAAAGTAATTAAAATAGCTGGCAGTGCGAAAAGGAAACATTTCGTTCTAAATATAATAATAATCAGTCAATGGTTGGAAAATAACAGAAACAAATTCAGCCGATATATAGCAAAACATATAAAGTAAGATACATAGTTATGGCAAGAATGCTCTAGCATTATCACGCGCTAATCTCCTAAGTTATCTACCTACGTATTTTACTTTACTTACGCAAACGTACTTTCTAACACGTATTTTTTCCAGTTAAATAACTTACGTATATTTTATAGCACCTTTCCCATCTTTCCCATAATATCATTGAAGTTGAGTTAATAAATTAATCGATTTTGACTTAAGATAATAATTCACTCGATTAAATCAGTATTAAAAATGCTTTTTCATTACTTCCGTGAATGCCAAGCCAGGAATACCAGATAGATATTAGAGGTCAAGTTCATAATAGCCAAGTTCGGAAACGTGTGGGGAGTAATAGTTTCAAGCAGTGAAATGAAATGTCCAACGTCTTTCATGAGAGCTGGGTAAACTTGGGACTTTCTTAAGTATTTTACCTTAAGCTATACACCGTATCGTAATTAAACATCAATATAACAACACACTTTAAGGTAAGATTTAATACGTACGTATTTTGAATTCGAACAAGCAGGTGATATTATTCATGATTTTTTGATCCTGCTCGTCTGCTTCACATATTATGTAATTGCCTCGTGCGAGATGACGTGCTTACAAAATAGACTTGAGTGAGTGATCTGTAGTTATTTTTTGTTTTAAATAATTAAATTACTTTGTTAAGCTATCTTCAGAATACGACTAATTTTTAGGTACATTTATCAGAAAATAAATTCTTGCTGTTTTGTAAAATAGTATTGGAGTATCTCCAACATTTAGATAAAATAAATATATTACGTAGTAAGTGTATCTGATATCCGAAAAACTGAACATTATATAAATCACTTATTATTTTTGGGTAAGCATTATTTAGGAAGACACTCCGACCCAACTCCTTGTAGTTTTCTACAACACTATTTGATGACTACAATGCAAAAATTCTTGACAAACAAAAATTCGTTTCTAGTTACACTACCTCTACAGCGACACTACGACTACTGATATCGCAACCGAACCGCAATCCCACAAGATGAATGTGTCCCCAGTATATATTGCTTGCATGTGCATATGTAAAACTATGAATAGGAATATAAAAAATGGCACAAGTACTATTCTTCCGTCCTTCTCGACAATAAATTAATAATTATTCCATTAGGATAAATATTAAATGTTTTCAGAAGCATTATTAGCATTTTTAGAAATTAGGTAGCACATATTTAGTTGCTGGTATGTATGTATGTATTTATGTATTGCATATTGAAGGCGATAAATGCTTAAGTCGTTATGAAAAGCTTAATTCGCTATCTTTAACAAAACATCTCCATTGCGAATCCGAATGACATCGTATCATCATTGGCTAATACAAAATCCTATCTGGTGATTTCAGCAAAAGGTATGCAATTTCGCGAAGGTTGTCGTTTATAATAGGTAATAACATACATATATTCAGTTTTTAATTTCATTATTTATGCTATTAAATAATGTCTTGTTCTTTGTCTGTTGTGATATTCAATGATACGTTGGAAAGAAGCATTCTAAACTTTTAATTTGGGGTAATTGGCTCAGTGTTTTTGACAAAATCTATCTGTGCATATGTTACACCACTGGATTTGGAAGAGACTGCTGAACTCCCACACGAAGATCCGGCATTAGCGTTACTCGGAGAATTGCACGAGTAGCTACGCCACACTGGAGGTAAATGCTCGATAGCAGCGTAAGTTACTTTCTTTTCCTCCTCATTGGCTGCTGGATTATGGAGAGGTGACCTTGGAGGGCTTTGCAGAGGAGCTAAACTGTAACTGCGAGTCTCTTGTTTCTCCGGAAATTCCTCTATTCTGGACAAGCCACAAGATGTGGTTGTTGGTACTACATGGTCAATGGAGGAGGAATGTGGGAGAGGACTAGAATTCGATTTCGACAGACAAACGTCAACCTCTTGTTGCGTCTTCACACTCATGGAAGAATTACTGCTGCTATTACTGTGATTGCTGAATGTACTAATATTGCTACTACTACTTAGACTTCTAACGAGTGATGTCGTCGTTTCAGGTTTGCTCGAGTGGCTTAGATGGTGTTCACTCAAGGTTGGAGTTGATGGCGTTGAGTGAATTGAGAATCTGCTCACTTTACATGCAGTTGGGCTTTCATTCGCCCTTACGATAACTGGCTTGTTTGCAAGTCTGCCGTCGTTCAAAAAGGAATTTTTAAGATTACTAATCGTTTCTTGATGACTTAAGGTACTTGATTTATGCTGTTCCTTTGATGATGAAGATGATGACTTGTTAGAGAAATCCATATCAAGGTAAGCTCCGTCTTCATCTAGCTGTTTGAGCTTGCTGAGATCCATTCCGGTCATTTTTGTCAGAATTGAGGTTCCAGGGGAATCATGATATGACATTTCCGGAACTTTTGTATTTTGAATCGTGATTGGAGCGGATGAGGGGTATTTGGGAACTAACGTCACTCCATTCATGAGACAGTTTGTCGTTGTTGTGATAGCACATTTAGCGTAGTCACCAGTTTCTGATTTCGACGGGGTATCTCTTCCACTTTCGCTGGCAAAAATACCTTTAGGTACAGGACTGAGTTTGGTTATGCTACTGGAACCAGATCCACCCGAACTTGGAGCATTATTATGATTTCCATTTGGACCAGGAAGCGATCGTTTCCTGCTTTTAGACTTGTTATGCGAAAAATCAAGCTCCATTAAATCAGAATCATTGGATTCGCTCCCGGTGTGGTTGTGTGACGGCTGCATGTAGGTCTGAGATGGAATTTGACCATGGAGAGATGCATTAGTGAATTTGGTTTGCGGCCACCTTCCAGTGGATCCACTCCATGAACTACTCAGAGGTGGTGCGACATTTTTTCCACTAGAAGCTAAAATCCCAGCAGGATGTACAAACAACGCTGAATTTGGATTAAATGGCCGTTTTGCTTTTGAGCCGACAGACATAGCTCTGATACGGATATTCTCCTGCACAGCTTCAAGGCGGTTCTTGCCTGATCGACCCTTGCCCATGGAGGATGTGTCAGACCTTGACCCCACAGAATATGCTCTCGCAGGTCGCATTGAGTTCGTATCATCAAAGTCGTCTGTAAGGTATGAAGCGACTTTCTCTAGGGGAAAATCTGACGATGGTGTTCCACTCTGAATTGACTCGCTACTCGTAGGCGACATTCTTCTTACATCTGCAAAAATTAAGAAATATTTTGTTACTCTCACGTGACAATACATAACTTAATATCAAAATTTGGTTCATGAAATTTTACCATCATTGCTCAGGTTCAACTTTCTCCCAAAGTCCATGTCCAGGTACTGATCATCAAGCCC
>JAHZNI010001791.1:0-14715 GCA_027744415.1 Seira ritae | reverse complement strand
GTACCCATATTGTGCACGTCCCCTCCTCACTTAATAACTACCGCAGCAGTTGACACCTTCTACATTCCTCACTTTAATTTGCAATATTGTTTTAAAGTGGTTTGATGCGCGTTGTCTCCTTTTTCTTGAGATGTTGTAACGGCAAAAAAATTATTGTGAATGAATGGGCCCAACAAGATAGTAGGCAGTAGGCACAAAAGAGGAGCTGTTGAAACAAGAGAAAAGGTTGACACTGAGCAAACAATACATAGTGTCGGAACGTGAGAGGGAAACCTGTATAACATGCTGTTTGAGATTCGTTTTCTCCCTCTGGGATGAAACAGAGATTTCCTGAAAGAAGAGTTTTTTTGTTACACTAATTTAACTTTCATGGTGCCTTCTTCCTATTACTTTTGCGTGCTTAGGGAAGGAAGAGGTGCGAGGACTCCCTTTCAATGAATTTTGCAGGGAAAAGAGGAGACAGGAGGATGAGAATGCGAGAAAAAATGATTATTATTTTATGAGCAAACGTTCCGTTTTGCTCGATGGTGCATTTTTGGCACTGTTATGATTATTGTGTTGGAGCAAAACTGCTGAGGTTTTAAAGGTAAAAGCAACTTGGTTACCTTCATAGCTTTTATTGAGGTGGCTCCCTTTATATTTGGAAGAGTGTCACGCTAACGCTACAACAGAAAAACTCTGAATAGGAGATCCCAGAGAATGATAAAAGTACTGCAGCTTCGCGAATAGAGTTATATTTTTGCTAGAAAACGGAAATAAAATAGATGAGGATAGATACGGCAATAAAGTTGAAGAGGGAGAGAACAACTGAAAAGGCAAAGCGAAGCGATATCATTATTGCTATTACACCTTTTATGAATTGAATCAAGGGACTTGAGAGAGAACAAAAAAAAATCTCAGAGCAGCAGATAGAACAGAGGAAACAAACCGCATCAAAAAAGGACAAAAAACTAACATCATCATCAACATTTTCATATCACGCCTGAGGAGTCAAAATGCTCAGCTAGAGATAGACTATAGACTCAAGAGTTTGTCCCAAGTTTCAGCCTTTGTTTATCACCTCTTCCTTTTGACGTCGTAGACGTGTCGTGACTCGTGGCTTTAATGTTCTGTGATTCCTTCTTCGATCCATTACCTTGACGCTTGAGAAAAGTAAAGGTCTTCTTACTACTGTCGTTTTTAGTCGGATGTTGTAGAAATTGCACTTGTAGGAAAGAACAACTGAAGTATGAATGGAGAGATCTTTCTTGACTGAAATGCACCTGAAAGATGTTTTCAGAAAATTGCTGCAGTAAGAATAATCATAATCTTCTTTCGTGTTTCATAAATTGAAATTGCTTGTACATACATACATTCATTTCAATTGGAAGCATGGTTGTAAGGTGTTCAAACCTTCAATAAATAACAAACCTTCATTTTTGTTGAATTCCTGCAAATCTAAGTAAAATCCAAAAAGCATATAAGAAAACGACCGTTATGTTACATCGTCACTTGTTCGCTCCGCTTCAAATGATAAAACTGAGTGCAAAACAGCGAAACTGAATTTTGTCCGAAAAAAGGAAAGGAACAGTTAGAACGCGCACAGTCGTGAGATCAGCTTTTGATTCATTTGCAAGAAATGGCAAACAAAATAAGAAATTTCATTAGTATTATGTAATAAAAAAACAAATTCCTATAGTCTTAATTAGTAAAATGGTAGCATTATTTTCATAAAAGAGGAAAAATAGAGCGACTGCATTACTTATTTGACTATACGATATTGGATTTCTTGATTGGTCAGATAAAATTCCTAATTGATTTTAGGTTTTACTGCGCAAAACAATTACCGTATTTCTTAGCATCTAATGCATTGTCACTAGTCACTAGCTATGGTATGTATGTATTTAGGTAGTCTTCTTGAAGAAGTATTCATACTGTGAATCCTTATTGTTTTCTTGGTTCATTCACAAGGACCGGACAGGTCTCGATCGTTGTCGATTGTCGATCTACATCACATCCGATACTAAATTGCACATAATAAAGTTTAAAATAGAAACGGGGAAATGAGAGCTACATACTCAAATGATCGAACTTGTTATAACACAATTTGAAAAGGATCCAACAATACAATACCCACAGTCAATGATAAGAGCTATAGGCAATCTCGTCTTCTCAAAGAAAACATAAAAGTTTTACATTGCAATCGTTAATGGTGTGATTGCACTTTGCACCACTATAAAATCTGCTCGCGACCCTTGAATTGCATGTTATCTTGTCGTAATGTTATGTTGGCCTCAAGCTGAGGAGTAAAGTATAAGTACTAGTACTACTACTACCACTACACTAAGCCAAGAACCTTGCTCATTTTATAGAAACGTGTTATGTACCACATAACATAACAACTCTAGATAGATTATAGATTTCCTCCAAAAATATCTATTTCTCCTACCATTCTAGCACGGAGAATTTTTTACGAGGTGTATACCTAATTTTCTATTTTTATTTCGAAAACAAGCAAATTGGTATTGGTATCAATACAAACACGCATTTCTAGAGAAAAGACATAGATTTCCTTTTGGCAGGTGGTGGGTGGATAATAAAGAATTCTATCGATGTCGATGGTGATGCAGCTTGATAACATCACTGGTCTGGTGTTGTAATGATATTCAACTTTTTGTATCCCCCTATCTCTCCGAATAATACCACGCAGCTTTTTTCTCTCCCGGATTATGTTATTATGTTTTTGGTGATATCTGATTTTCTTTGTTGATAAATTTTTTTTGAGAGGCTGGTGAAAAGGGAGGGAAAAAAATTACAAGAGAAAAGTAAGTTATGTACATACATACATTTCATCTTCTTCCTCGCCTCAGTTCAATGCCCTGTTTCTACTTACATCTCATGTCGAATACCATTAAGATTTACAAGATGTGAATGAGAAACGATGCAATAATATTTTACAGTACAAACTTTTCTCATTCATAACGCGAATGAGATCTAGCTGACTGACTGACTTTTTACCCGTGTTGATGTTGATATGCTAAGAAGGGTTGATTTTTTTTCCTTGGCCATTCCTGCGAAAATCATAAATGTCCACCTCGTTTGTAATTCCCAAACTCCACAGGTCCCTACCCAATTTTTTTGAAAAATGAAAAGTCAAATTAAGCTTGAGCAGCAAGTAGAATGAAAAATCTTTGCCAAGAGCGGTATTTAAAAAAATAACAATAAATAATTTGATGCATAACAAACTTAAGATGCACTGAGACTACGAGTGCCATAATTTTATTTCCACCACCATCGCGTATCTTGCATGGAGTGTGTATGTTGTAGGTAAAACTGAGATGGTATCAAAAATGAGGAAATGAGATGAACATTTGCCAAAAAAGTTAAGAGATGAGGGAACTTGTAAAATTTAGAGAAAAATGGAAATAATCAAAAAAGCAAACTTCTAAGAAGGAGCATAATGATATGCAGCTAACACCAACATTAAAGTCTAAACTTGGTGCAAAAAAATACTTTTCAAACCATTTTTTTACCGAGGAAAGGACAGAGTTGTGCGGTGACGAGTAAAGTCAGCATGAAGCCAAAAAAGAAAATGCTTACAAGTAGCTCAGTAGTGAACAACAAAAAACTTCTCCGAAACTCTTTTCTTTGTACAAAAATGCTATAAAACTTTGCACAGAATGTATTGTAGTATTTTACTTTATTTGGACTAAATCGAGCTGGAAATGAGTGAAGTGACGAGTGCTGAAAATGTAAGATTTCTCAGTCAACTTTCATTCAGAAAGTAGGGGAAAATGCGCAAAATGAAAGTAGATAGGTACTGGTATTTTAAATTAAAAGTTTAAACCCTCTTGTTCATTCATTAGTTTGGCATATGTAGTTCATTTCATCAGGAATTTGATATGACTCATGAATTCTGTTTAAAAACTCTTCAAGTCCGGGGTTGATTTCTTTTATTACGATGACATAAACTTCATCATGTAAAATAATATTATGTAGGCATGCATTTCCTTCCCTACATATTTCGCTGGAACAACCACACTACTCACTGTCTTCTTAGTCGCTGATCTGTATGCTGGAGCACGTATTCATATAAGTTTTTTTCTGGAATATTAATAGGCGATGGTAATACAGTATGGACGGCCTTTTAAAAATTTAATAGAAGTCGTTATATGGACTATGGACATGGACTGCTTGTCTAAAACTTTCTCACCATATCTGGGTCGATGGTGTCGTCGTGGGCGTGATATGAGTTGTGTAGATTACTATATGATACAGTCGCGGGACAAAGATATCCTATGAAATGCTGGAAATAACGCAGTTTTTAAAGATGACCCTAATAACACATTAGTGAGCCAGCAGCATTATTATTCTGAGCGCCAACATTTTCCAACAGCGAGCCCAGCCAGCTGCGTGGCTTGGCTGCCTCGATCTTACTGAAAAAAATGACACGATCATGAACTCAGAAGGGAAATGACTTTTTTTGCCTAGATGTTCCATTCCCTTTATGATTATTAATAGGAGTTTAGAAAAGAAATGAAAGTGTTATAATGGCGGCTATGCTATGACTTAAGAAAGTGCATTAAGAACGTGCGAAGAAAAAAGTGTTGAGCTGGAAAGATATTAGCCTACATTAAAAACTTAACTCTGATGATCATGATATCATGATAACCTACACATAAAAGTTGTTAGCGAGAGGAGGAAAGTTTTTCAGTTGAATTTTTTCTTTCCATTTCCGAGAAAGTTTTTGAAGCATACCGCACATCTGGGAAAGGGAGACGTACAGGGAGAATTTTACCATTTCTACGCTAAATGTTTGTGATATTATTATGCTGACATTGGTGTCTCGTTAATGACTTAATATAAGAAGTGGAGGGAAATTAAACAGGGAATATGCATTTCAAAGTTTCTCAGGCCCCCTCATTTCTCGTAGTGGTGACATTAAGATTTTAACTGCTAGATTAAATTGCTCCGATTCAACTTAACTTATTCGTGAAGGACTCCTTAAACCCTGAAAGTTGGTGTTGGTAACTTTTCGTGACATTCGTCCCGTTCGAGGATTCATAACTGCTAGACTTCCCCTACTACTGTGACTCCTTGATTTAGTTAGAAATGAAGTTTGGACGGAGAATAAGGTTTACTGACTAGAGATGTTGAGTTACAAGAAAAGTTTTGAAGGGCTGCCTTGGTAACTTCTTCATGTGGAACCAAACCCAAGAACTAATCCAAAGAATTAGTTTGCAGCGGACAAAAGCCATTTTTTGCTGGATTTGTGTGTGTGCATGTATGCATGTGCAAATATGCCATATCATGTAACGAGTACGTTCCTGCCAACGTTTTATACGAAAAGTTGACGACATGTTTGGAGCCCTTGCGGACTAATGAAATCAGATAATATAATTTTGCATCTTGGCATTTGCTACATTATTGCGGTAAAATTAGAATATGAAGGGGTTTTTGTGTTGACATCGACCTTCAAAATGAAAGTTTGTTTAATTCAGCCAGAGTTAGTAAAACTTGTGTCATCTTGATGTCTTGATGTTGACCTTATTAATCTAAAAAAAATCATTTCATTTGCAAGTTTGATGTGGGCTCCCTTCATGTCTTCCTCAATTTGGGGTATGGCTTAATTGCTCTCATCTTCGCTTGGAAAAAAGTAACCTTCAAACATGGGTGTAATACTTAAGAAGATAAAGTGAACGTGACATTATAGATGTATTTTCGTGTCGGGAATGATCACTTCACTTGTTTTTAGGCATCCATATGTATGCATCTCACAAATTGAGGTTGTACATCAATCCATGAAGGTAAATTACGGCAGCGATTTTTAAAAAAATTCCAGCATTGCCTCAAAATTTAATTTTGTGATTACAAAGGCAACAATTCTCTTGATTGCATCATCAGTATCATTGCATTACATCTGCCATTGCCATTGCATTGTTGGAGGATGAGTGCGACACCCATTTTCTACTTTTTTTCTGCAATAGCCAGCGACATCATCATCATGTTTCTGTTTACTTCTCGTATCGCTTGGCATATCATGCGAGCATAAAGACGACAAAAAATTATACACATGCAAATATTTTAAATGAGAATGATACAAGAGACATCCCGTCGACCGGATGTTTGTTATTTGAACGGTTCGTTTGTAAAAAAAGCAATAATGAATGGTATGCATATGTATGCATGCACGGTGTTGTTGATTGTCTTTTGCCTTGTGTGAGCAAGGTGACTGAGCTAAAAATATCTGAAGCACGAAGGCACGCTTTAAAGAAATATTTGACAGCATGTGTTTTCGTTCCCACTTAATTTTTATGGTAGATTGTCAATGTCACCAAAAACTGCTGTAGCCTTGAGGAGAGAAGTTGAAAACTGGGGTTTGCAGTTTGCACTAAAAAGTGTTTGGGGGCATCGATGCAAACATGAATCAAACGCAATGAATGCCACTGTTGCCGTTGCAATTCTGTCAAAATGTTGTTCTAGTATCTTCCTCTGTTTGTATTCGACGAACCAAGTTCTTGTTTTTACTTACACCACCCATTTTTTCCATGGCCTAACGGTAGTCAAGTTGGAGTAATGCAGTGCAGCGTTCCGTATAAAAAAAAGTTCGTCTCAGCAACAACAAAAAAAACTTCGCCGCATAAAAAAACTTTCAAGGCTTCCGTAGGTAGGTACAAAAACTAGGTATGTACTAAAACAGACGACTTGATTCCGTTTTTAAATTCAGATGATGACAAATAGAGGGTGTCCACCAAAAATTCCTTTGATGTGGATTTTAGGGTGCCAGTGGTAGCGGTATCAGCTCTGGCTTGCTACTCACTCACTCAGATGAAAAATATGCAAACCATAACATAGCACTAATACTAATACTTGCTTACCTAGTTTTGATTACGCGTTTTCTCTCATTTGCAGATATTTTATTCCGTGGAAATGAATATTCTTTCCGCGTGAATTGTTTTAATCAGCAATGACGCTTAAATCTGCATGCTACATTACGGCTCATTTCCGGTCGAGTTGTATAGTCCACTTTCCGAAAGGCATTGATACTCCGCGACGGCTACAGCACCTTCACATCCATATTCGATCATGCATGTCCTGTCAAGCGTCTGTAGTACAGTTATGTTAAAAAAATATTTCCATGAAAACCTAATAAATATATTCATATACTCCGCAGTAAAAGTAAGAAATTAAATGATAAACTAGTTAGTATAATCGCTTGTAACACAACTTACTGGAGAGACGAATACAAATCATAAGAAGACAAACACAACAGCTTACACATTTCTTTGACGAAAGTTTCAACTGCGCAATTTTGAACAATTTTAGCAGAAAGGATGTGAAAGTAGTATTTGCTTTAAAGTTTTGGGATTTTTTTGGTTTTGTTGGTTTTAAGCGTATCAGCGTGCTTTCTTCCCTAATTATAAGTAAACTGCTTCTTTTGTTTTCTTTATTTTTTAACACAGCAGCCTTAACAAAACATACACAAAACACTTTAAGTACAAAAGTAAATTTAGGTATGTTTGCTGTTCTGTAATCTTTGATAAATTTTCCTAATCTTTTTGATTGTACTTTTGTGAAGTATCTTATCTTCCTTGCCATTGTCCCCTAAAGAAAGGAGGTAGAGATGATAAAAGATCTCGTGTAAATTGGAGTAATGTCTATGCAAATATTCAAATTATGGAGGTGTTTATCTTATCATAAGACTTTAGAGTAAACAATGCAACTTTCTCCTTTCTTTCATCTCCTTCTCTCAGCAAGTTTGCTTCGCCTCTTCCTCTTCCTTGAATAGAGAGCCGAAGAAAAGTGTGCAAAATGTAGGAAGAACATCTAGGTAAGTAATAACGAGAGCAACACGATGATGATGGCGACAAAAAGGGAGAATGTGAACTAAAAATATCCTCTTATTTCCTCAAATGTTTACTGCGAGGCATATAGGAGAAAGCCGATCTCATCGGAAAAGTTTTTCTTTTTCAGAGCTTGTCTCCCTTTCCTTCCGCCACTTCCCATAAATTTTGAGAAGAGAAGTGCAAGTTGTCGATGCTGCTGTTGCATGAAAGGAAAGTTTTTAGCGAAACTTATTCCGAGAAAATGATGTCTTCATTTTACAACTTTTGTTTGTGTGTCATCTGGCTCTCCCGTACTGAGGTACTTATTGCCTGTCCCCGAGCACTCCTTATAACCTAAGCTCATTCCATTCCCATTGCGTCTTAGAGACCGAGGCCAAATCAAGACGATGATTAGGTATTTGTGCATCCTACGGGCTGTGAGTGGTGAGCACCCGCTTCTGCAGACGTTTTCATCGTTTTAGGTACTTTCACCTACCTACTTGTCGCTATAGTGCTTGTATGAAGACAGTTTCTCCTTCCTCTATACTGCTTTCTGTGTAAGTAATGATGACCCATATGCAGCTAAAACTTACAAATGATAATGATGTCATAATACAATTTAGGATTTACCATCTAACCATCCACCACCGCACCACTATAGTGCGGCTTTTTCGGAGACAGCTGTTCCCCCAATTTTTTGTTTATCTTTGCTTTTTATTGTTTTATATCATTTATATCTGTTTGAAATGAATTTTTCTCGAAACCACATCCCATCACTAGCGCATCGTATATATCCTTTTCACTTTACTCAGTTTCAATGCTCTGCTTTCCCCTTCTTTTCCACCAGTTAAAATCCGCGTGGAAAACCAAAGAAAAAAGTTTAGGGCAAAAATATTTTTTCTTTTCCAATTTCTGGTTACGACTACGACTTGCTTTAGATCAAACAGTTTCTGTTGCAACATTTCTCATAAAAGCCACTTTTTGACAAGTTCGGCTTTTGCTTTTCCTTCGGTAACGTTCAGAATAAATGTTAGGGTTATGTTACAACGGGAACTAAAGATCCAAATATATTTTTCAGTTTCTTTTGGGAGGTGTGTGCATCACGTTCTGTAGGTTAGGTACTTCGACTCACTTCTCCCCAGAATTCCTAGAAGTTCTGTTTACCTCCTCGTCCTCGTCTTTCGGTGTATGTGAGGTTTCGTTGATCTGACAGCATTGTAGTAGCAGGCAGGCAGGCACTTAGTCTGAAAGCTGTTCTCATCCCTAAAGAGTTACATTTTGGAAAGCATGGTTTTCTGGCACCGGCTGCTTTTCCCCTTTCACACTCTCTTTAATACAAACGTTCCAAACTTGGATATTTTGGTTGACTTTTAAATGAACGAGAAATGGGGAAAACCATAGAAAAGAGGAAGAGTCAGATGGAAGTGACTGTCGACTGTGGAAGTCCGCTTTGAACTACTTCTGTCGGTTTCCTTTTAAACGCTGGCTTCAACTGATCCACCATGCCATGCCAGCCAAATTATATTCGGGAGTATGAAAGCGGGTAAAAATAGATATTTTTTGGTTAGAGTTCATCCCATATGATTATTGCAGTGTGGGAAGTCCTCCGATAAAAACCACTTCACATGCTTCCCATAAAATGAAAACGTCTATTTCAATCTAGCGAGTCGAGTCAGAAAATGAATCAAGAACTTTAGCTGTGCCTGACAGACGAAATTCAGAAGCCAGCCAAAACGCTTTCTACATTTCACTATAATTGTATAAGAAATGTGATGCGAAAAATGGGGGAAATAGGATTAGGGATGCTTGTAAGCACTATAGCTAAAGCTACTTACATTTCAAGAGGAAATACGAAGCAAAGAGAAAAAAATCATAAGTCAATAGGATCTGCGATGTAAAAGTGAATAAATGTCCAAGAAGTAGTCAGACATGATCCACGTTCGAAAGTTACTTATCGTCAAACCGGGATTACGGACGACTTTGTGGTTGAGTGGAGTGCAGGAGATGCCTCACGAGCGGATCCAAAGAGTCTCTTTAAATTAATGCACGTACTTAGGCAGTAGCAAAATTGAATGGAAAAGTGAAATGGATGTAGGATTACGTTCTCTATCTTATGATAAGGTCGGCAAGGCATACAATATGTACCTACCTACTACCTATAGCACTTATGTATGTATGTGGTATGATGCAGGGTACTCTGACTGAAAAGAACCAATTTAAGCCGACTATCTTTTGAAGGGCACGCAATGCGAGTTTCCTTTGAATAAAATGATTGAATGAGTTCTTACATTCCAAGAAAAGCTTTGGTAATGTTTAGTTGCATATATGTAATGTGTACTCTATCTGCTTTCTTGTAACTTTTTACATCAACAGCCTAATTTAACTTTGATTCAGAAAATTTCCACCGTTGCTATTTTCAGATTTGTGAACTGAATACTAAATATGATGATGATTTGAACACAACACAGTCATAGACCATTTTAATATCTAATGGTATTTTGGATATGAAAATTTAATTTTTTCAACTCCCAAACTAAATATTTTAATACAAGTCGTTCACGTTGTAGCATTTTTACGGTTCCGCTACAAAGCGGTAAATCATATATCCGAAAGCTCCAATTATGTGCCATAGAAATTCCCATGGTAAAATTTTCGAAAAATTCAACTAGCGCATGACTGATGGCAAGTTTTATCACGATCTTCTGAAAATAATTGTTACATTGTTACTATTTACCGTGCCATTTTGTTGCAACGAAAAAGTTTTGCGTAGTCAAATAATATTCATGGTAGAGCTGGTTACGTTTCAACAGAAAATAAATGTAATCGCAATCATGCTATCCATCTGTCGATCTATAATTGTACGTCATTTTGCCGGCAGAGTACTTATAGATCCTTCAGCCAACTTGCTGTCTGTGGTCAAACAAAATGATGGTGTTATCTGGTTTGCCTATTGCTACGTACTTATCTAGACAGGAGAAATCCCATGGCAGGGTCTGATCACGACTTGTCGATAAATCGTGTTTGATGATCACAGGTTTATAGCGAGAAAGCGTAGCCCTTATGGGAAATAAGTTTTTTTCATTGTAGTTAGAGTTAGAGGCACTAACTGTCAAACAGAGAGAACCGTACTAACGAGCACTATATTTGCCTAATTTACAGCGATAAAACTTTTGAATTTGATGCAAACATTTTTATTTGACAATATTTTGCGAAAAGCAGAGAAATCCCCGTGTTTCTACGAAATGATGAAAACAGTTGTGTTGTGGGATACATAGGTGAAGGAGAAAAGGGCCCATTTATTTTCTAAAAAAGATAGTGTGATGCATGCTTTCAAAATAAATTCTATTCTCGAGTGTGTGCTTCCGAGGAGACCACACCAGCAGCAGGGTTACCACAAAACTTTTACCAAACCAAACAGTCCACAAAAAATGCGGGTACGGTACAGGTACTTACTAGAGATGATCACGGAAAGTTCGTTGCTTGTGCTATGCCGTGTACAAGTGGCACTTACTTTACGATTTAAATTGGTGTTTACCAACTTTAACTCTGCTGCCGCTGGCTCCCACCAAAATCTTTGCAAAACTTTGAGCTGGGCAGAGGTGGCGAGTTTGCTCATGCAAGCGAAATAATAAAATCGGCCAGTTTTTGAGCAAAATTGCGGTTTTTACAACTCCCATCGCAATCACGAAAAATTACTAAAACGCGACCCAGACTTTTTTCCAGCCAGTCTTGAAGATTTTGTACTCAGCCGAACTATGTACATACATGAATTGAATTTTTTTTTCAGGATGAGGAAGGATGTTGTACTTATGTTTAGCTCAAATAGTTCTGCGATTTCACCGCGCTATCTTTACTCGGCCAGGACAGGATGTGCATGTTTACCAAGAAAATCTGATTTCTCCCGAGCTGGAACCGCGAAACTCTTAACGATAAATTCATTGAAACATCTGTAGTTACAAGAAGTGCCCGGTAGTTAAAATAAGCTTTATTTTACGGTTTCCCGTGACAGTTGTGTTGGCGGTATTTCCAGATATGAGAGGAGAAAGTATGGTAGATTGAGAGCTCACTCGTTAAACCACCACTTAAAGATTTTAGCTAAGCTGGAATCAGACGGAATCAGGCAAAGAGAGGCTTTCTTTTCTAGAGAGATCCACTTCCTTGGTGGTTTTTGTGGGTTTCCCGTAGACAAACTCTTACGAAAATTAAGAGTGATCTCAGGTTTGAAAAAGTTACCGAATATTACACTTCCTTTCTCCTTACGTGTCTTGTCTTCTTCATTTCCCGCTTTTAATTTCTCTACAGTCAGTTAGACACAGGCGTGATTAGAAACTTTTTGCCCTGAAAAAAATCCTATTTTTTATGGGAGATGTGAGCAGATTGTTTGTACACTAATGAACCTAAGAAAACTCCATCGAGATCTTAATCTTCCTCATTAAAAACCAAGTAAAGTAGAACTAATGCCCTTTTCAAACAAAATTAGAGTGGAAAAGGGTCTGAGAAGTTAATCTGCGAGGAAGCTCGTAAAATTAAGAAATTTGGTTAGAACAAGACAGGAAAGGGCAAACCACCACTGGAGGAAATGACTGTGAGTGAAATTATTGATAGCACGTGCGAAAGATAACTCATGAAGTCTTTACTTTGTTAGTTTGTAGTTTGTGTACTCCCTTTGGCGGTGACGGTTGTATGTCCAAGTCGTCATGCCTACCTATGTATGTAGATTTTGGGAGGGAAGCACTACGTCTACGTCCCTCCTCCATCTCCATCTAATCCGTAACCCAAGCACGGACACTTTCTTCTTGATAATAAATTCCTCGTAGAAAAAAAAATTTTCTCAAGTAAATAATTTTATTATTTCCTGTTCATTTACCGATAAATTCTAACTTTTTCTCTCTTGCGGCGGCGAGTGTTTCCCCTGGCCTTGGAATGTTTGTTTAAGTGGATCCATACATTAAGAAAGTTATGGGCTGCTGGCATTGGCACATAGGTAGGCCGTAATATGATGGCGGAGTCTATAAAGTCGGGAGTATTTTTAAAAAGCAAACATACTACATTGGCGCAAGCGACGATGGCTAAGTTTCTGGCTTTGTGTTGATTCTCTCCATCATTTGTATTCAACTCAAGTGTCTTTGTCCTAGAAGAAGGAGAAAAAGTAAGAAGAGCAAAGCCAAAAAATGTGCAAACTCTCGTTCTTTTTTTAGTCAGTACATACAACTCTTTCATGAAACCAAAGAGAAAGCATGCTTTTAGGCTAAAATTTTTGTGGAGCGTAGAAAAATGTGCTCGAAAAGCGCAAACCGCCATGCCATGCCACAACACTTCAGCTTGGAAAGAAACTGAAGACAACGAGAGAGAGAAAAAAAGGAAAGAAATCCTTGTAAACTTTTTTTTCAACCACAGCTTGAGTACGACCGTTGCAAGTTTTTACTGTAATACTGGGAGTATTTTCGTTTGAAAAGTGGGGAAAATGTGTACTTTTATTTTACATTAAAGTCTATGTGTGTATTCTACTCATCTACCCTTTTAACGGGGTATAGGGTACAACCTTCTTATGAGTATGAACAACAAGTTTCCTTCTTGCTCTGATCTGGACTCCTTCTCTCGCTTCGAAGGAGCCTACTTCTTAAGACAGAAAAAAATCCCAGAGTCAATACAGCGATGACTGGCAAACATCGCGGGAGAGAGGAGTAGGAGTGCTGGCAATTTTTACGACAAGAATGGCATTGGATGAGAATGAGAATGACGATGATAGTCCTTTATTTTCTCTGGATTTTTTTTTCTTGGCACAGTATCCCAAATCCCCTCCATGGAAAATGCAGACAAGAAAGAAATTGCTTAAGTAATGGAATTGCAATAGAAATTGGTTCGTTTTTCTGGTAAAGCTGGCTGGCCCTGAAATAAGGCTTCTAGTGAAAGCTAACTTCCAAATTGATGACAATGCCAATATTATCCTAATAAAAAGTACGTTGTGCTGTGCTGCTGCCTCTGTTGGTTCTTCCTTCTTTATCCTAGAAAGTGGGTGCAATGGAGGGAAAGAATCATAGATAGATAGGTTAATGCAGCATAAAAATAGTTTTGTGCTGAAATGGGGGAAAGCCACATGGATGTATGTATAGCCCATCTAAATCTACATTCACGCTATCTTTAAATTGTTTCATGTATTTCCTCTTCAGAAAATTCTGAGTGAGAGAAAGAGAGAGAGAGAGAGAGGAAAGAGCTTTTGAGGCTGATCTGGAGGCAGAGCACGTTAAATATCCCCACTTCCCGCTGGAAAAGCGAGTACGATAATGCATAATAAAAATAAAACAAAAACATGGAAAGTCAGTCACTGGAGTCTTCAGGGTCCTCAGAGTGCAATATGGATATTTTTTGCTAAGTAGCTTTTTGTGCATACGTCATACATTCACTTCTTCTGAAAAGACGAAAGGCGGGATTGTGAAAGCTCAAATCTCAGTACCAGGCATGAATCTTATCAAAGATTCATAATGTGAAATGTGAATACGAAGTAGCATTGAAAACTGCTGCTGGTGGATGGAAATACATTCATCTGACCTAGATGAGATTATGTGTTGTATATTTTCCTAAGCTATAAAACTAAAAGTAAAATAGAAGAGACTGCAACCCTCCTAACTGATAATGATGTTGTTGAAAATTCTCAGACTCAAAACTATTCTCGTATGAATACAAAGTAGACTGTTTAGGCCCTATCGCTAGGCTAGTTGCTAGATACTAGGATGATGCCTTCTTCGACGATATTTTGACATGAAGCATGTAAGTTAAAAAAGGTGATGAGTCCTCTATTTCAGTTATGTATGTTAATAAAAAAATCCGCTTTTCGTGGCGTGCATTTAAAAGTAGAGTTTTCCCTTCTCCTTCAAAGTCATTCCGGTTCACTTTTCTTATGATGTTGATG
>JAHZNI010001790.1:0-13407 GCA_027744415.1 Seira ritae | reverse complement strand
ATAGGACTTATTTCATTTTCTGTGCGTTGAGGGAAAAAATCCAGAATGGGGGATAGAAATAAAAGGTGGAGAAGGAATACCCTGTTTAAAGGGATAAGGGTATGAAACCTCTCACTCGCAAAATATTTTTCTGACGTTTTTTATTCAGTGAAACGATACACTACAGATGCAGCAGTTTAAGTGTTTTATATTTTCTACCCTTTTTTCAATTCAAGAGGAAAAACTTGGAAGTTTCGGTGTTTTATGGGAGTTTCGTGGTGCAGAGAAAGCCATATCCACTTTTTATTCTCACAGTTAAATTTAAAAGGCCTTTTAATACTTTGTTTTCTCATGACTCGCTTCACTGCATGTCATGTAGTAAGTCAGTTGGAAAAGCTGCAGGCAAAAAAATAGAATTGGAAAGGCAAACTGCTTCCCTCTCCATTTTTTCATGACATTTCGTGTTATTGTTGGACAACGCCAACGCTTAACAGTGAGCAAGAATATTATGCTACGGAAGCATGTGATGTGATCTGTGACAACGACTTCAACCAAGAAGCACAATTACAGAACAAAATCAAGAAGAAAAGGACTAGTATTCCTTTGTCGTAAAAAATATTGCGTGGATGTAAAAATCAGCTCTGCTTCTTCCTTATTGACGCCGAGAAGGACTTCAGCGTTAAGTGAGTCTCGGTCTCAATTTCAGCGACAAACCAAACGGCGTTTACCACACAACCTAAAAAAACTTTTTAGTGCTCGTTTGTCGCTTCCTGAAACTACTATGGTTGCTTCCAGCAGCATTCGCCCTTGTCATTATGATGATATGATGACTCCTTGAGCCGCCGAACTGCGTGGATCAAAAACTTATCTTAATTCCATCTTTTAGTATATCCTCCTCATCATCATCGAGATAATGTAGTTTCTGTTAAGGCCGACGCTCATGTAACCACTTTTTGAGAGGAAGGAAGAAATGGTTCGTGGAATGAGGACTCCTCACGGGGTGGAAACTAGAGCAGTTTTTATGGCAGTCGCCGTACCAAGAATTTAGATACTCAATTCCTCATCTTGCTCTTCAAGTATAGCGTAAAGCAGGTCGAGAGGTTTTATTCGTAGCGGAGAAACAGTAAAACGCTGACATCATCGTTGTCGTTGCAGTTGTCATCTTCTTTCTCCTTTCAACTTCCCCTTCGAAACATATAGCTACCTGCTGTGAACCCTTCAGAAGAGTGTCATATTTATAGAAGAGCATCATAGAAATTCGGTTGAGTGAAAGTTGTATTTTTTGCATTTTCGAAATGGAAAATGTCACAAACATGGGGCATCGTGTGAGTACCTACATACATCATACCCGAGTATGCAAAACACTGTCACATACAGCTCACAAACTAGGATGTCTCATAGAGTGAAGTGAAAGGAGGACAAAACGCATTTGACGGTTTAATCGTGTTTCAAAGTTTGCAAGAGACTTTTTTTTACCGCAAAACGTAATTAACGTATTGATGGTTAGATCACCCTGTGAAATATCCCAGATGACAGCGGCATCACCATCATCAGCATTAGTTGAAGTAAAAGGTTTGGAACAAGTTCTTGCGTAATTTCATCTCCAGCTCCATCATCTGAAAATCATTATGATTATGATAAGCCCTTGCGGTGGCTGCGACCCCCATTTAGCTGCTGCCATCATGTGCTACTTCTCCTTCGTAAGTTTTTGTTTACTACCAAATGCTGCACGCTCTGCCGCTTTTCAGGAATAATACTTTATCATCTAGTTACTGCTATACTAGTTCAGAAACGAATGTCACTGGGACTGGTGGCAATAAAAATGATGAAAAAGGAAATTACGTTTTCCTGATAGCTTTCTTCCTAAAAATATAAACGAGAAAAGTTGGGAACAACATTTTTTCTGGCGTTGACAGTTTGAGAATGTGCGGTTTCCTACATGTAATCATGTAATATTGAAGAGAGTAGGGCATGCATGCATGTTTTAGTTTGTCAAGTGAAGAAAGCATATCAATATCAGAGGGCGAAAGAGCTTTGTTTTTTTTGCGTTTTGTGATTGTCAGTGAAGCAGATCTAGAGCTTGGCAATCTTCTCCGTCTCATATTACTTAGGCTTATGATATGATTCATGGTTTTGCTATGCTTGATTGTGGAGAAGTTATTTTGCAATCTCATCATCCATCCGAACGAGGAAACCTAACCGCAAACGTGTCAAGCAATGTCCCAGATGTCTTTTAAAGGCTACTCAGAATGTCATTAAAAGTCATTTAGACCTTTGATTAGTTTTCCAAGTCAAGTTTGCCACGTCGCTTCTGCGATTTTTATTCCTGGGAAAACTGTTTTACTCAAAAAGTGGAAATGAGTAGGTGACATGTTGTTATGAAAAGGGTTGAAAAACGACGTACATATGTAAGCAAATTAATTTTTCATTCCAGTTCCTGGGCTCATCCTCCTTCTTCTTGTACTGGTACTGGCTGAGCTGCTATCGTCAGGAGCAGAGTCGGGAGCCACTCGTCAAATCCGATTCTTGTCACGACCATGGTTCCGACTGCGAGAATTGCTGTTGTGTGACAGCGTCGACATCATGCTGTAGTGGAGGTGTTGGTGTGGTAAACAGTGTCGACGGCGGAGTTGACAATCCCATAGTTGTAGGCTTGGAGAGTGAAGGGTACCCAGCAATTCTCGGTGATATGTCGGATTTAGAGCCATTAGATGACGCGGGAGGAGGACCATGTGGCGGTGGGCTGTTGGATGTAACAGACTCTCTTGCATCGACCTCTCCGCTAGAAGATAACGATGATGATATTTTAAGTAGAATTGTTAGGTCGGAAGAAGAGGACCAAGAGGAAGAGAAGCCTTGTCCAGTGTCGAATAATCCATATCTTCCTGGCAACTCAATGACTCACAGTAAGTGAAGTGCTCGGTCTTCTTGTTAAAAATATCTGCTTGAAGCATGAAATTGGCTTTGACTTATTTCAAGAATATTTTAACGAGGTCACCTTGTCATGTCGTCATCATAGAGTCATCTCATGAGAAAAACAATTTTCATTGAGAATTAAAATGTGAAAGTTCTCATTTCCTTCAAATCAATCCTATATATTCCTTTAATGATCTTCTTTTTGCAGACGTTCTTTGGGGATTGCAGGGGATGTTTGTAAATCTGGTAGAAGCCATTCTTGCCGCAATCTTCTATACAGGAATATTTGAGGTAAGAGCCTAAGCAAAATTAAGACTTCTTTCAAAAAATATTCTTAGAAAACGCTATGCGAGCATCGTATCTTCATCCACATGAATTACATTATTTATTATGATGAATACATCACAAAAGGGTATCATTTGAAAAAGCGAGGACAGACATTTTACCACAATATGACATGGCATTTAGCTCACGTCTACAAGAGTCAGAGTCATGTCATGTCTTGAAACTACTACTCTAGGGCTAGAGAAAGTGAGTAGGAGAAAGGAGGCTAGAGGTGAAAGCAAATATGAAAGAGTGACAATGCCCAAAGAACAAACCTCATTCATACTTTACATTTTTTATGCAAATATTTGCTCATCGCCAACTACTGCATTAAAAGCCATTGTACTTTATATCGAGCCAATAAGAGGTAGCTTATAAGATGGTCGAGTCTTTAATTCAACCCTTTCCCATTTTACCTTATTCTTCTCTACTCACACATAATTCATTTTCAACTGGAGAAGTTTGCTCTGTCAACGATACACATTTTTTTGCTGAAAAATCACTGAACGTTTCAAAAGATTTATGAGAGAGGCCCTTTTCATTCTGCCTATGCGTAGTATTTAACCCACATAAAGTTAACTGGAGTCGCGAGTGTGAAGACAAGGGGAAACATGGTCGACAGATCTTTATTCTATTTCGCCTTTCACTTCACTTTCACCACCGAGTTCCTCGGGAAAAAATTGGAATGCACGTATAGACATGTGAAATGTGGAAGGCTTAAGAGGGGTAGGCTTTTCTCGCTTTTTCTCCACTTGTGACTGTGACTGAATGACAAAAGAATGGTGCAGATCATTTTTCATACATTTCCACAATAAAGAGAATATATTTCTTTTTCTTCACGGAATGCTCCATGAAAAATGTTGTGGCCGACAACGGTAATGTGATGATGATGAGGATGATGTGTTGGGGAAAAGCCTACCTTAAAGACGATACTTTTTAGCATGTGTATGGTAATTTTTTATCCTTTTCCACAGAACAACCTTGTAACAACACTGACGTGGTGTGTTGGATTTTCCATCAACTTCCTGTTAGGAAATGTAATGCATACGCTTCTCCTGGTTTACTGCACCAACAGGAAAAAACTGAAGGAACTAAGGGTACGATGGGCGGTGGAAGTAGTCTTTAATACGACGAAGGATCTCTATTTCCTTTGGGTTGGACTTGCCTTGCTAGATTATATTGTTAGACAGTCGACGAGAAAATAAATAGGATGAAAGAGTAATGCCACTCTTTATAGAATATTTTAATATAAATCGTCTGATTTAAAATTGTGCAAAATCGACGTTATCATCGTATCGTCATCGTCCGTATATAATATATTATGTATATTCTCGAATACACTCATGTCTTGAACAGCGTACGATAATGTTGAATAGGAACCAAAAACTTTGATATTTTTATGTGTGGTGAAAGAAGAATTTGATGACGCCTGTTAAAATGCCAAACTTCATGTAAGAGTCATTCAATTTTTCAACGAGGTTTTTTTGTTTTGTCTTTAGTTCCATAAAACTGTTTCTAAAAATAAGATTGAAAGGGGACATATTAATTACGCGAGGTGTGGTGTACCACCAATCAAAACTGCTCTATTACTTAAAAATGAAGCCATCATGTAGACTCAAAATGAAGGAGAGATTAGATTTCTGTAAAAAAGCGCCTTTGGTCTTGATGAATGGGACATTGCATGACGATGAACATCAAAGACTCTAATGAAAGATCTTGCTAACTCAATCCAGCCCCTAAAAGTAAAGGTTTGGGGTAGCTATTAGCCCATGAAGAAGTAATGATGGCGTGATCACTTGTACATGAGTTAGCGACCTGACGGCAAAATCCTTGAGTAATTTACCATGCCACGTTGTGCGCTTTATGAGTAAAAGTATGTTGACGAGGTGAAAACGAAAGGTGGGCTGCGCTCAAGTTCCTGCATGAGCATGGGGCTTATTTATTTACAGAGGTGGAGACTAAAATATAACGATCTGTTTCTCCTTTATTTTAAGTCGTTTGGTGGCACAAACACAGAGCAAAACCTGGGAAGAGTAAACGTATACGCTTAAATTCTTCATAATCACGAGGTATGTACATGCAAATTCAAATATGTGCTTGGTTTTTTGAAGTATGTAAAACTAATGTTAATTTTATCATGACCACTTTAATTATTGCACTGGATATAATTACGGAAAATGTACGGACGAATTCAGTGTTTTTAAGTCAGATAAAGTCGTAATTATAAATCATTACTGCAGAATAGATCTTATCTAATGTCGCAATCTTACCTTGCCCCAAAATCCCAACTCAACAGCCCTGCTGGAGAGAAAGTCCCCAGTTTCATAGGTCATTTTATGTAAATAGTTGCATTTATAATGTACAATAGAATAGCAATACGATATATTATGATAAATATAAACTTTAGTAAGAAATTCTTTTCGATTATTTTCCTTTCAACGAAAAAATTTTCGCAATTTCCAACCATTTCATTAACATAATATTGATAGACGTGGTGTGGTATGCAAAAAAAGCATACCTACATGCATAATACATATGAACAATGTTTCTTCCAGTCAATGAGTCTTATATTTCTACTCTACTGAAAATGTAATAATGAAACGGAGAATAATGTAATGATAGATATGCATTTTTTAAGTGCAAATGCGTATGTTTCACCGTAAAAAATAATCAAGATAAGACAAATGGAAGGCGCCACAGCCTAGAGAAAAATGAGGAAAGTATTGAAAATCAAGATCAAGGCTTTATAATACAAATGAGTAAGGGAAATCATACGACATTCCATTATTCACTGCATTCATCTTTTCCTTATGGCCACACAGCTAGAGTTCTCTGGAAAATTAACCTTACCTTTTCATCACGAATCACCGAAAGCATTTTCTTTGATTTACTTTCTTGATAAAAGTTTATGTTCACCTTCTAGTTCATGTTTTTGTGCTATGACTTTGAGAACAACCCTGTAGTAAATTTCATGAAATATGCGGTATGTTGTTGAAGTAATGCCTTCATCACAAAACAGGCGGAAATGATCTTTAGCACTAGAGCAGCAGGAACGACGGAAAGCAATATGAGCATGAATTTCTCTAAACGAATCAAGCGAGGTTTGCAAACACATTTTCAGTAAAAGGTTAAGTGGAAGGTCACATATCCTTCGACTTCTTTTTTATTCAGGAGGAATAAAACAAATGTAGGTTTCTTCTCTTGGGACTCACGGAAATGCCCTCAAGTACAACCGAACTAAAAATACGATACCGTACACTAAAAACCATATATACACTTTGCGTTTTGAATAGGTAAAGTGTAATTCATTCTTTTGCATACAGTGTAACAAAGTTTTAGAATGCTTTTTCCTATTACATTCCTTAAAATTATTAAAATATTATAAATAAAATCACATTATTTTCTATAAATACTAACATTAACATTGAATATTTAAAGATTTGATTCCTACCCTTGTACATGCAAACAACAGGAAAAGTAGGTAGCTATGTATATTACATCATGTTAGGATTTCTAAAACTTATATATTGTTGAATACACTATTCATGTAAGCAATTTATTTAATCTTAAACTTATTTTCAAGTAAAAATCCATACAGTATTGTTACGAAACGACCAAAAAAGGAGGACACGCCACATGTCGTAGTTTTCTCACGGAAATTGCATTTCCTCAAGTGATTTGCATAAAATAATAGAACGTAGTCCAAACCAGGAAGTAATTGTGCAAAGCTAAAATGATGTTATCTTTGTATCCCTAAAAACGTTTCTGGCTTGAAGAATGATTAAAAAACAGATTTACACCAGCATAAATAACAGCCATAAAAAGGATTTAAAAAAGGCCTTTCCGAGAAAATGCAAATGAGGGAAAGTTTTTTCATCTTTAACAAAAGCGTACCTGTTTCTTGTCTTTTTGAAACAAAAGAGGACTCAATCGTTTTCACCTACTAAAAGCTTTCAGTCACAAGAACTTTATTTTTCTGAATTTCCATAAAATAATTACATTTCACTTTCCCTTGTCCTCCTCAAATAGTTATGCAATTTTAGTAATTGCCAGATTAAAGTCTTGGGTTTCCCATTCAAAATCTCAAGTTTTCCGTGTTCTAAGGCACAATAATATCATTGTAATTTAAAGTAAGCAAATTCGAATTTCATCACAAGTATTGTTTCAAAAACTGGCACAATTTCATACACAAAAATCTTTCACGTTTCTCCATCGCAAGATTCAAATTGTCATTTTTCTACAACAATCTACATAAGTTATAAAAGTGATTTAATTACTGTCTAAGGTAAAGAAGAAAACAAAAAAATGTTCTTCATAAGGGTGTAAACTACCAGATGTGGTGTGGTGATCACAAGAATGAATGCGTAAGACCACATTATGTTTATTTCATAAGGTGCAACGTGTAAAATATGTTGTAAAACTATCCCCACAAATTGTATCGTATCTCTATCTATTTCTCGCAAGTTTATCGCGATATTTGTTTGTACATAAAAATGGTAATATATTTCATGATAAGACTTTTATCTCGTGTTTACGAGCATCTCTTATTATTATTTTTCTTGTATTGTTAACACAAAGTAAAGTGTATGTTATCTATTTGTATAGTTTAGAGAAAGAGAGCGGTAGCAGCAACAGCAGGTTCTCGCAGCTGCAGCCAATCTTTTCCCTGAGATAAATATGAAAGTGTTTATTTTAGAGTAAAATAAAAAGAGGAAAAACTTTCATTTTCTCTCTGTAAAAACAGATCTTTACCAGCATGCTTGGCTGCTTATTATACTTATTTCCTAAATATTATAAGCATTTCTCTTTGTTTGCACTTTCACCCTCGACTTCCTTCTAAATATTTGGTAATATCTGCGTAACTTAATACGAATGGATGCTTTTCTTGACTTTGTGCGACTCTACTTACTTACTTACATACTATTTCTATTTGCAGAAGCATTTATGAATGAGCATGAAATGACAAACAAAAACTGACTATTTTCATTGTTTCATTAAATCCCTCTTCCAAGAGGGTTTACATTGCATTCAGAAGAGGCTATAAAAAGTGACTTGCATTTTGGTTGTATACTAAGTATTACATATTATATGAACTGGATAATATATTGACTAAGGACAAAAAGCTCTTTCCATTAGTACTGCGACCTACAACAATCCTTAATCCGTATAGCTTATCGCAAGAGGGAAAATTCCATAGATTATTGCAAATGGAAACGATACGCATACGAGGTGTAAGCCCTATAAATGGAAACTCATACTGTAGCTTTCATTCTCACTCAAACAATTTATTCACTCTGTTATGTTGTGCCATTTAATTGGCCTTAATTAAACAGAAGTCAATCATTTATGTGAAATACAAACAAATAACAAACAGCTTGACTTCGGAGTCTGATTAAAAACATAAAACGTGGCATTCAATAACAATTTCCTCGCTTCATGAAATAACTAACTTCGCTTTAACTAACCTGGGAAGCCTTAAAATATTTTCACTTACAGCGAGGAAAAGAGTGAGTGAGCAAGCTTTATATCATGATATGATAACATGATAAGGCTCTGTATATAAAAATTTTTCGTAATTTAATGCTACCAAAATATAAGATCGGCTTCATAATGAAGTCCGTCCCGAGTGAAACGAATGGATTTTTCCATACACATCCGGAACTGAAAAGGACTTGACTAATCACTAGGAACGCATCCACTTTTCCATTAAAAGGTTCAACTAGAGTGCAAGAAAGTATAAGCTAAACCTACTGCAACTGCATATAATGTACATGTGCTTTCTCCCCGTTCTGGGCAAAAGGTGAAAACATGTGAAACGAAGCTGATAAAAAAGTCATCGCCTGTGTGCCATACTTACACTTGGGTGATCCTGCTCCGCTTACTTTTCGAGGCTTTGCAGTGTAAGAGGATTACAAAATGATAGAAATTCCGGGGAAACGAATGGGAAAAAATCTTTGGGTGTGCACTCTGTCGTGCTTACCACTTTTCATCAACTTGGAGAACTGGCTTCGGAACATACCTAAGCGGTATTCTACATTTTTATGCAATTTACGCATGGATGAATGGATGAAATTAGAATTTTGAAGTGAAACCACTTCTCTAAAATCCTTCAGAAACGGAATGGGTTTGTTTGATTCACATCAAAATCCTAGGATTACACAGCTTTTCTCCTGTGAAGCACGCTATCTAATATCCGTTAATGAAAATTTGTTGTTTTAAAAAATTAAAATGAAGGATGCTCCTTCAAACTTAAAAATTCAAAAGAAACGGGTAAAAAAGAGCCACATCATACTACAATTTAATTGGTCTTGTAATTTGAAACTTGGAAAAACGTACCATACCTAATATTACTTGTAAACTACACTTTAAGCTCGATGGCCATGCAAACGAGCTACATATACTTTGAGACACGGACTCCACAACTTTTTTATAGCATCATCGCCACAAGGTTTCCCTCTTCGCAACAAAGCATCAGAAACTTTTAATTAATTAGAAGCAATTCACAATAATAAAAAAGGAACAAAAGAAAATTAGTCATCATATCATATGTCGCTGACTTTATCTTCCGCCGTCTTTGTTCCATCGACAGACATCTCGTTGCTAGCCAGTTGGAGAGCCGCCGTAGCTCCAGGTGATGATGGAGATGCTGCTATCTGGAAAAGTAAACACCGCACTTGTATGCCAGTACTATATAAATATTATTATCTACATTGTCATCATGTCATGGCTCAAGTCAAGAGATATTTAGGCAGGGCTCTCATGTTACAGGCTATTCAATTCATATCTCAGAAAAATTAATTGAAGTGCTCCAAGTAATGAATACATATGTATAATGAAATGTAAGGTATGTACATGCATGTCCTGTCCTCATCACATAAAAAGTTCACGTGAACGTCCTCCACTCAAGCTGAATTCATTTCCCAACTGCGCTCCGCGGCATAAAATATTTACTCTGTTTTCCCATACGACAATCTTCGCAGTGCACCACCTCATGACGATGATAAATGTCACATTCACAACTCATTATCTTTATTAATTTTTGAAGGAGATCCTGTTTTCCTTCTGGGGGAATGTAGGAGAAAAACTAAAGGAGAGTAGGTAGATGTAGGTGGATAGAAAAGAAAGCAGCTTTCCACCGTGCCAATTCTATCTAAGACTTAAGTCGAAGTAAGTCATGTCATAGTCATATACAATGTTCAAGACGTTCTTTTACCTGCGTAGACGACTCAGAATTAAATGGATAGGAGCTGAGATCCTCGGGACAAAGCAAGTCTTCACTCATTTCTGTGCTGAGCCTTTTCTTTCTCAATGGGAACTGAGATTTCTTTGGAAGCTGGAGAGAAACGGAAGGAGAAAATTATTACAAAAAATGTCTTGTCTTCCTTCCGTAGACGTAAACAAACATAGACTTTGCAACGATTGTGAAAGGACTTCGCATAAATTCATCTCAAGCATGACAAAGACTAAATGCTTTGCATATAGTGGAGAAGAGTGAGTGGGCCAACACACAAATGCACATCATGCATGAGATGTGAGTGAAATGAAAATCAAGTGAGTTGTTTGTCGAAGGAAGTCGAATTTATAGTTTATTTAGAGCTTTTCTTCTCCTCCTCTTGTTCTAAAATAAGAAAAAAACCTCCTGTCCTTTCATCGTCTTTTAGAATCATGATGAAGAGGATGACGAGGATAAAAGAATTAGAGCGTCAGGAGTAGGAGAAGCTGCAGATTCTTTCACTCATGGAAAATTGAAGTTTTTAGCTGAAGCCGATTCATTAAGACAAGTACAAATATTGTACGTGAGCAAATCCTTGGACAAACAATAGGATTTTTCTCCAGAATTTAAAAATAAAGTTTCCAGAATTCACTCCGACGTTTGTAATTATCCCTCGGAAGGAATGTAGTTTATGGTGGGAAGAAGAGTTTTATACAAACCTTAACTTTTGTCGTTGGATTCAGTGGAATAAAGTCAGGGGATGTTTCAGCAACCCTCTTCTCCTGAACGATGTAGCGGCCGACGAGCTCGTTAAACTGCAAGCTGAGATGGCGACGGAGGAGCGTTTTGTTGCTAGGAATGGCAAGGAGCGTGGCCATAAGCTCGGAGTTAAACCGCGGCTCGAAAATGATAAGAGCCCCGTGAACTCCTGCAAATGCAATTAAATAGGAAGATTTACTATTTAGTTAGCAACCATCGTAGAGGTATAGTGCTAGAACGAAATCACAAGGGAAAACAGTAAGTTGAAATGGCTTAAAAATTTAAATTAAGTCTTTTAAAGCTGTAAGTGCACGAAAATGAACGGAAAACGAAATGTAAAAACAAATCTGTCCGCCCTCTCTGCATCCATTAACTAAAAGTATTACATTTAACAAAAAATATTGCGTGCTTATATCAAACAAGAAAAGGCATATTATGTATGTACTTATATGCTCGCTTAGTTTGTTCAGTTACATATGCCTCTTGTGCTGTTTCTCTCATGTCTTTCCCTCCCCATTTGAATTTCATCTTGAGACAAGAGAAGAAAATGAACTCCGAGAGTCATCATCATTATCATCAGCCTTTTTATCCTTTTCCCTTTTCCAGTACATTTTCATTATGCTCACTTGCTTTCTCTTTCATTCCTCTTGTGAGACTCCATTGTTGGACTTGACTGTGGAGTTGATTCATTCAAAAAATGCATGTAGTTCCCTTATTGCTCGCACGTTCTTACATGAAGTGAGAATAAAGAGCTACTGCTGCTCCACTTTGTTCCTTCAACAAACTTATAAAGCAATTCCCTTGTCTCGTCCGTGGACAATGATGTCTTTGTTTGGAGAAAAGCTTTGCTTCCTTAAAAATAAGTAAGAACAATTTTAATCCCTTGTAGAAACGTGTTTGGGCCCCCACACACATCCGGAGGGGAAGCTTGCCCCAGAATGTTCTCCTCCCGATGTGGTAGTACTTGCACTTGTTCCATTTCCATTGCTTCCATTACTGCTGCTGCCATTATTCCCCAAACGCATAGATCCTATTCCAGCGGTTACTTGTGTAATTCCTCCACCGCCATTACTTACAGAGCCCGGATTAGGCCCTCCACGACGACAAAGACAGTCGGGATGAAACTTGTGAATCCTCAAGAGTTGGATTCCGCGTTTGAGTGAAGCATGATGTAAAACACTTGTGACTTTTAGAGAGACCAAATCCTCTGCCGTTAAGTGACCCAGCACTCTGCCGTCTATACGGGCCTCCATAAACGACTCTTTGTACTGTAACGACAAGAACAAAACATTCCAAAAATAAAATTCTCAATGAAATTCATAGAATGATGCGCTAAATTACTTAGAGAACTTCATAAAAGATTTCAAAGAAAATTGTGATTACTTGTGGCAAGCCCACATCATCCAACCAGCGCAGTAACCAGTGGTAGTCAAGCTTCCCTGCATTGTCTTCCTCTTCGGGATGCTTCAGTGAGTACAACGCTAGGCTCAGCTTCTTTCGATGAAGCGTATTCTGCGAAACAAACGAAAATAAAAAGCGACAGATCATTGTACGTTTTCTGTCTCAATAAAAACACAAAAGGTGGATCTGAAAGGGAAAAGTGCCTTTGCCACAGAACAATAATAATAAAAATGCATTATTCTCTGGAATACAGCGTTCTCCGGTGGAATTTCCATTCAATGGGTTAATACAGTGGAACCAAAACTACCGAAAATTCAATTATAGCTTAGCTAAGCAATATTTACCTATCTCTGGGTCAGCAACCCGGAACAGATCTGGATCCAAACCGCGTTTGACAATGACATGAATGGTAAAAGAAAAGTTTTCTTTTCCACATGAAAACTTTTTTGTTTTTTTTATGTCCCGAAAAAATTCAATGATAGATAGATCGTTATCAGTTTCAATTACATTCAATCCTAGATCCAATCTCACTGACAAAATGGAATTCTTATTGACCTTTCCGTATTTGCATTGGTGATGCTGTCTATATGCGAGCCATCGAGAACGTACAATCTATAGAGCATTAGAGTCAACAACAGCAGCAAGGCTGAAATTTATTCCGTAGTTTCACAAGCCTATTTACTTTGTTGAAGAGCTCCGTTTCGTTACATTTTACATCACATCTTTCCATTTTGTGATGATAACCTTCAGGATCCAATCAAAAAGCATATCATATTTTCTCTTTAAAAAGCGAAAAAATAACTGGGTTTGTTTAA
>JAHZNI010001789.1:0-10025 GCA_027744415.1 Seira ritae | reverse complement strand
CATATTGATTCTGACTGCTTGATCTTTTAAATTAGCAGCGGTATGCACGCCCGCAAACTGCTGAATAAAACTGCGTCCAAGAATCTGAACAGGGCAATCTGCAAAAAGGGCAGCGTTAAAAATGGAAATCAAAGTCGCTCGCAAACTCATCGCGTTTAAAAGAATTCTTTCGGTTTCATGGTATACCTTTAAGAAAGATGGACACATTATAGGAAACTTTTTCCTCTGCCACTACAAGAAGGTAATAATACGAATCAGTGAATGGCAGCCTTTCCCGGTGACTGAATTCTGAATTTGTGAGATCCGTCAAACTACTGGCACTTCCATCAGATTTAAATCTGGGCAAAGCTCTGGGTCTCAAGAACACATTTCGAATGCATGGGATAGGCGCATGTAACCCCCCGGTAGAATAACTGTTGTTCACTATTGTATTATTCCCATTTGAAAAGAAATCAATCTCTGAAAATCTACGTGACGCATGCGAGTGGCAGTTTCCAATGCGAAGCTTAAATTCCCAGGTTCCAGCAGGGATGTAGAACCTGTCAACATTTTAGAAAAATGGTTATAGAAAATTACAGGATTTGCAAAAAATTTTATTTATGAACAGGCTCACTTGAAGTATGTAAAATGATCCACGCTGTTCAGTCTTGTCGTCGTTTTTACTGGAATCGTCTCAACATTAGCCACTTGGGACCAGAGTGCAACGGAGCCTAGACTGTACTGGCATTTATGTCCAATACCCTTAAGAAAAGTGAAATAAGTTGCAAAAAAATCCGCACGCAATTGTTTTTCGTATTCATATTTTCTTGACATTACCTCCTGCTGAACGTGCTGATCCCAGTTGGGTAAATAGGCAGCTGCAAACCAGCTTCCAGGTAATGGATTGTAAACTGGGAAAACCGTTGCATCATGAGGTTGATATGATGACCGAAGAACCAAGCTGAACAATGATGTTCTTCCTGTGTACAAATTTTCTGGGAATGTAGCATTGTCCGGGGATATTACCGGATAGCTTCCATGTTGCAAATACCTATAATAAACGATAGAAGGATGGGTTATTCAGTTATTAGCGAATCCATAAAATTAGCAATGCATAGCAAGCAAATTGTAAATATGATTTTAGTGCAAATTTTAAAAAATACTTACACATAAACATTTCTCACCGGACAGCCTGGACTGTCCATAAAAGCAGCAAATTCGAAAGTTGCCCTTGAGACTTCATTTGGAACGAAATAGTGGAACAAGGTCACGTCAGCGTAACTTCGATAAGGTCTTAATAGGCCTTCCTGGCTCACTTGTGGCAGCAAGCTTGTGACAGGTAGTACATCCAATACTAAAACATAAAAACATCATAAAAATTACGAACTTAGTCTCCAAATTGCATTTAATTTCTGAAAATTTATATGTGATGTCTTACGTGAATTCAGAAGAACCAGTACAAGCTCCAGGGTGTTCATGGCACGCAGCCAAGTAGAATTTTGAAAATTAAGTCCTCACCGATCAAATAGTCTGCGTAATTATTTTCGCTTTCATTCTTTCGCGGTGAATATGATGTAGCGTTCCAGCTTCAACACGAACTCTTTGATTTTACAAGCACCGACGAAATAACAAGTTAAGCCACTACTTCACCAGAGGCTCATACTTATTATGCATGTCATACATTTCGATCCATGTCATGTCCGTTAATTGAACATGATAAAGTAAAAATGTTATATTTACAACTCTCCAGAATGGATCGGCTCATCAGAGTTTAAAGTAATGATACTATACGACGCATACAGAAAACTTTCCTCTTATCTTGCTGCAAATATTGAGATAGCCACACACTAATTATCATCGTTATCACCTTTCCTCCGTCATGTCATTTTCGATTTAAATCCTACTGAACCACTTCTGCTCTGCTTTGTCAGTATCACTTTGCTCGTGGATTTTAATGCTTCGTTTGGATATGCAATATTATGACGGGGTTCTTGCGTGAGTGTCAAGCACAGCAGTAGGTTAACAAAGACAGCATTTATTGTTTCACAGCTCACTCCTTCCAATTCACATATTCACGTTTGTTTGTAATTAAAGCTATGGTTTTGTTTCAAGCCACGTTTTGCAGAGAGAGGACAATGCCAACAGATTGCAATCAATCAAAGCACGCTAAGTTCTATGGTAAGGAGCAGACCTATCTAATAATGCGTGCTCACTCACTCCCAATCCGAAATCATCGTAAAAATAATTTACACAAAGTTAGCCACAAAATACTATTCTTTTTTTGCTTTGGCATTCGTAGGACGGTTAAAGTTATAGCCTTTAGATTTAGCAAAGAGTTGCTGTCAATTTTTATTATCTCCTTAAAGTGTTTCGAAAATCTTTTGGTGTTAAATATGCTGGGAAATATATATTATTTAATTTTTAAAAAATCTCGATAAAAAAGAACCACACGCTAAAAGTTAATATTAATGTGGTAAGACCTTCACTTCCCTACTGTATGTCATAGTCGGCAGTTTACCTCGAGAACACATAGCGACAGATTTTTTTTTTGAAAAAGTTATATCTTTTGCTTTCTTTTCCTTCCGTCCGTCCAACAAGCCACCATACATGGTATCATCATGTTCTTGTACGGCAGATTGCAATATAGCTAGGAAAAATATATGCATAGAGACAGAGATGTGCAAGAGCATAATACAACGATGCACTTCCGGAAATTCGGGATTAGTAAAGAAAGGGGGCTTCAATCCAATGAAAGAAATCATCTTAATTTCTAATTTATATGAAAGTACTTTCTTTTCGAAATAACATAAAGAATACATTCGACATTTAACCGTAACTTTAAAACGATTTGTACCCATTGGTATCCAAGATTATAGATATTTCCTTATTATTACGACTACTGCCAATTAAGTACCTTTTGAGAACATATCGGAAAGGTCAAGAGAACTCGCGACAGTTTTGGCTATTTTTGGGATTAATTAAAGCTATTACAGATTAAACTGTATTAAAGCTACAAGCGGGCCGAAGCTTCAGGTTATGTTAATTATATATAAAATTGTCCACCAGAATAAAACGAATTTTGCTTATAAATACATATCAGTTTGTTGTTTATGCATTGTAATTGCAATAAATATAGATTATTTAATTAACATTGGCCACACAAAGGGCCATTTAACGAGGGAAGAGGGGAAACATTGGAGCACTTTTTTGACATTGGAGCATTTAACGATACACACTAGTAGTACAGGATTTACATACAAGCGGAACAGCGGAAAAGCCAATACATATTAGGATAGGAATTTCACTTTCCCTTAATGCTCTCATTGTCATTAGCAATCCGTGAAAGATTTATTTACTTGCTTGATTCATAGCTTTCTTTAACCTATGATACCTATGATTTAAGGACGGTTTAACCTAGGTTTAAGGAAGCTATGCTTGATCACTCTTGTCTTACTTGCAACTGACGTACTATAGATTCAACATTATTTTCCGGTGGGGCGTTGAACCGGATTGCCGATCTTTGACTGTTTACATAGAATTCAATATTGCGTGGAGCATAAACAAAACAAGCCAGACGACTACCCCCACCACCACGCACGAGCAACATAGACGACAAGAATACTACACACGGCCGAATATACACTACTACCACCAACACCAGTTTCGGAAGTGCAGGGGGTTGAAATGAAATGTACTTCCTTTGATGATCGGATGATGAAAATTAAATGTAGGCTCTTTATCCAATAGGTATAATTTACTTATATTATGCAGGTTCATCATATGATACCTATGTGTTAAACTTTTTGTATGAAATCTTTGTTCAAGTTTCTCAGCTTGAGCTTTTTAAATTACATACTTTAAAATTCTTCTTGATCTATGATCAATCATATCATATTGTTGCGAAAACCAGATGGCATTGGCAAAACCAGATTGGCATAGTTGCATTCGTAAATGTAGTATTTAGCTCCAGCTATAACCTAAGCCTGGCATATAAATATTCTGTATTAGATATATGGATTTCTTTATTATCAAATAGGGCACCTTATGTTAGACTCCCATGTCCAAAATTTCCATGTCAACAAAATCTTCGACCTTACCTGAGTTGCCTTACCTGCGAGACTATTTTATTCGTGACTTTTGCAATTTTTGTTTGTTTACAGTACTTGCCAAATTTATAACATAAGGCGTACATACTTTAAGCGAATGTGTTAAGTTAAAGTTAAAGGGAGATGCTTTTGAATTGTTTGCTTTAGGTCAAATTTTGAAAAATGTTGAAGATTCTCGATCTCAAAGGAATGCTAACAAACTAACAATATTATGCCTTGGAGGAAGAATGCCTATTATGTATATGCATGTCGTTTGTTTGTGCTATCATTCTTTGATCTTCTCCAGTAAAACAAGAATCCTACTTTTCGCCAAAGTCTTGGTTTTAGATAAGTCCTAATTTGACTAAATTATGTAAACCTTGACCTTTAGTAAAAATGTTAAAATTCGTCAAACTGTTTTAAACTAAACAAATATGCCTACCTATTTGGAAACGAAAAATAAAGCTCTTTAGCTTGGAACATATTGCACAAGTATAACAGTCCCACTAAATTCTTCTTTTATGTACGTGATATCAGTGAGATGGCATAAGGTAGTTCGATACTCGTTTTCGTCTACAACCAGTTCCACCCACGCAACTTTCTATGTATCTCATCGTTTTACCGTTTATAGCTCTACATATAGCTATGGGTGAAGAATGAGACAAGAGTGATGATGGTTTCGAATTAAACTTCCAATATGGGGACAAAATCTGCGGGCAAAATCAAGCTTTGTAGAAATGCTTACTTTAGTGATGATAGCTTCATTTATATAAGTATTTTCTAGACACATCAAAATCAAACTACCAAGCGCCAGCAATAGGAATAATATGCATTCCTTTTACATGCTAAGAAAATGGAGAAAAGGACTGTATAGCTGGACGTATCATTTAGTTATGCTTCTATGTAACTCTCCCACGCTTCACCACGTGCCTACTTAAATGGCAAAGAGGCAAGATAATATCGTGATGCTAATAATCTGCCTATCCTTCTTAATATCGCTCTAAATACACTAGATTTGCAAAGAAAACTCTTTAAAATCGTTGATTGAAGGAAAACAGAGATGGGGAAAAATTTTCAGAAAAAATTTTTATATTTTGAATTAGTGAATTCCTAAGAAATATAATCATTAATCTTACATTTTAATATATTGAGCCGGAAAGTAATTTTCGGCTGATTTTTGTGTGTGTAATGAACTAAATGAACTTTTGAACTAAATTGTGTGTAATTTAATTTAGCTTTTCATTTTCCAGTGCACAGCGATTCGTTCGTTCATCCTAAATGAGTTATGCTATGATCACAAGAGAAAATATTACTATTCATTTTCCTAATACTACTACCATTTCTGATACATGTTTCCAGCATACGATGCTTTTACAATGGAATCTGTTCCGAAGTCCTAACGCAGACGCGGAGAAATAACTTTGAAAAGTATTTGACGTTCATCTATTTCATATATTATTGCAGCGCAGTAAGTAAGCGTACAGTGCAAGTCTTCCTAGCATACATACATGCACACTGTAAGAAAGTTATGTACCTATTTGTGTTCCATGGAAGCAATGCCCGCTTTTCGGGTGATGACGAAAGACACACGACAGAGATATGACTGCAATGCTTCCTCCACGTTCCACGAAGCATTACTTCCTGCTGGAAGAAATGTCTATTTGGTAGGCATCTATATATGAATATATGTTTGTCCGGGTTCAAGAACTGGAATGGCATGTACAAATGGAGTTCACATGATAAAAAAATACTACGCGTCGAGGGAAGATGTGGCAAAAGCCGAGTAATGGAACATGCTGCCCTACCTATAGTTCACTGCTCTATGTATTATACATAAATACACAATCGAAAGGGAAAAAATCCAGTTTTACTCGCTTCTCCTTTTATTTTTAGCCGAACTAAAACTATGGCCAAAAAATCCACCCAGTTTTTTTTCTCTTCAAAACATAGCAAAAACGAGGAAAGGTAGACATTAACTTTTTCCACTACTACTTACAAAAAGAGAAGAGACCACACTGACAAGACAGGAGTGTTTGGAGTGCGACCGCCTCATAAATATGAGAATTAGCAACGTGACAAGACCAAGAAAGTAAAGGGGCAAGATCCGAGTGGAGAAGTTGGATTCACATCGTGTCTCAAATTCATAAAAGGAAATCTTTTCGAAACATTCACGAGTGAAATTGAAATTAAGAGGTGTGTAGCAATGAGAATATTTGACTTTTGATTGTGGAGGCTACGTCGCCTCACCCCAAATAAATAATTCCCGAGGATAGGCGGACCTTGATGAAAATGTTCTGTAATCGAATTTTAGTGCTCTTAAGTGAATCCGTGTCAATATTGAATCACCTTTTATAAATTAATCAATTCAAGTGCCACTACTACCTCCTGGAGCATGCTACGACAATATTGAGACAAAAAGGATAGTTTGACAGGTTTCATCATTTCGATCTCTGAGCAATCGTAGGTAAAATACTGTTTCCTTGATATTGAACTTTAAAACATTTTTTCACCGGATATGTCGGAGAAGGTACCTAAAAAGTGAAATATTTCTGTCGCGTGTGCTACACTTTGCATTGCTTTGCATAAAAGGTACATTTCAACTTTCATTGCATTGCATACAAACACATGCAGAAACTACATATACCCAGAATGAACATGAGTGGACTAAAGAGGATGTAGGCATTATAAAACATGTGAAACTGTGGCTTTTACCTAGTTCTTAAATGGCGTGGTCTATTTAGGCATAAAAACCTTTACATACATCAAGATTCATATCAGATTCATCTAATTAAGCATCTATCGTGATCTGATTTTTAACATGTTTTGTCATTACGCGTTGCATTCATGTTCCCGGTCTGATTCAATTTTATCAATTTTCAGTTGTTTAACATCATGTTAATTAGCTGTTACGTCCACTTAATGCACCTCCACAACCAACCACTACACTCCAGTGTTTTTATAGATTTAGTTTTGACCCTAATGAATTTCTTCCTCCCAAATGATTGCATTTATGCTTCGCTTTGATTGCTTTCCATGTGCCCCAACTAGCTTATTTTTGAAATCGTGAACTTACCATAACACTTGTTCTATTGGAAACTGATGATAAACAGACTATGTAGAGAAATGTGTCGGGATGGACGCAACCATACTCCGGACGCAGAGAAATAATACTCATGTAATTTTCTCCCCAATTCCAACCATAGCCTCGCCTGCTTAGTGTTTAAGCACCCTTGTCATTGCTGCTGCTGTCATTAAAAACGATTCGTGAAGAATCGATTTTTTTGCTATTAAAGCATATAGATACACGTCATGTCAATAAAGAAACAAAGTCAGTTTATGTATGTACGAAGAACTGAAGCACCAAAATTCAATTGAGCTAAATGCAATTTTTATCTACGCCATGAAAATATATGTAACGAAAAAAGGTACACTATTTTACGCTTTGCTTTCGCACTCTTCTGATCGTATCGCATCATCAAAATTCAATTGAAACGGGATGGAACAAAAGGAAACAGGAAGAAGGCTGGAATGGATTCCAAAAAAATTGTGATGCGATCATCATTATTTTCCGCCTTTATCCTTTACATACGCGTAAGATACATTATACATAATATAATATTATCATTTACCTATGCATTCTGCCTTTGTCCCTCTCCATTACATACATACCTTGAATATTTCAACTTTTTCGAGTTGAATGCTTTCGTTTTTATCGGAGGAAGAAGGGTACCCATTTAACCCAGGCTAGGCCATGGTACTATGCAAGCAAGCACTGGCCATATTTTATTCATCCATGTAGGCATGCCTGTAGCCTTCTCAATTGAAATAAATTTGGAGAATTAAATCATCATGGATTTTACTTCATTTGTGCTGGTTCTCCATGACATATGAACGAGTATACCTAATATGGTATATTATGGGCGACAGGGAGAATAGAGTAGAAAAGATATTTCTGAATATATTTTGCCGTCCCAGTCCTAGCATGCATTGACAATGGAGATAGTATGATATGATATATTATGAACATTTCGTCTTCCTCTTCCTTCCTCTCATTTTCTCGTTCCATTTTTCGTTTTTATTCGCGTGAATGGAATAGAAAAATTATTCTTGTGCCTTTGTGTCCTTCGTCGTAGAATGATAATAATGGCATATTCCGCTTGATCATCATAGAAAAAAATGACATAACGGTCAACATTTAGCCTAATCATTTAATTAGCTGAAGATGGCTGACTTATTGTATTCGAACCGGAGAATATGCATTTACTTCCCAAATTAGTTAGATTTGTTAATTCGTTGATGCTTAGTAAATGTGTACATTCGAGTTGAATTAGCTGTGCATTGACATGTAGCATAATAAATACATACAATGCTGTAAATGGAAATCATGATCATGGCATGTGTATGTACATATGTAGTCATATTTTCCCTTAAGGACTAAACTGTCTTCATTAGCAAGCCATTCCCCTAACATTACATCTTCTTTAATCCCTTTCCAGCTGCCTAATTACTTTGTCTATGTCTCCTTCAAACTAGTGACTTGACTAGCATGTTTTTATTGAGATTGAGATCATGAAGGCATACGTGCGTACGTGTCAACGACCTTAGCTGGAAGGGAAGCCTTACTATGCGATGAAAACTTCAGGAATTGTAAATTTATAAAGTAACTTTACTGTGCTGACTGACAAAGTCCTTACATGACCTAGTCCTGGCGAACTTTCTTGTAAAAACATACTCTTCATTGTTTTTTTCGATTAATGAATCTTGGTTTCCCTTGCATCAGTAGAGCATCTGTTGTTTAAACGGACATGTATTCGCAAGGATAGAACAGTGAGGGTGCTGTCGCGGACAAATTCTTCCATCCGGAAACCCTTAAGATTCCCACTCCCTTTTTCAGGTCATGAAAAGGTATGGTACAACAATATCATCATCTTACATCATGCTGGATTTTCCTTTCCCTCTGGAGCATAATATTATGTGTGTGTGCTTCTGTATAGCTCAACTTATTGTCAGATTTGGGAGAATGGAATACGGGTTATTACGGTTGGGAATAAGTTTTTACAAAAAATGTTGCTTTCGTAAGTTATTTCATGCTGACCCAGCTACGCCAGCCACGCACAAAAAAGGCAAATTCACTGCTTAAGTTGCTGGTTAATCATATCGTCCATTCATTCAGCACACACTGGCAAATACTTCGTACTATGCATTTGTTCCAAAGCTGGGTTGGTTGGTAAGAAGTAAAAAGCTGTTGTAGTGTGCATCGTGCCCATGTATTTGTTCGCTATTCAGTTTCAGCAGCAGCAAGCAGAGGGAAAAGTGTCTCATGGCTTCTTTGACTTCCATCAGATCAGAACTCCCTTGGAGTGAGTGCAAGCCACACCACAAGGAAAGAAGACCTCTCGCTTTCCTAAAAACTCTGTTGATCGTTCGGCGGTTTACCCTGAGTGTATTCACGCTTAAAAATTGCATCGTTGTTCATAATTAAAGCACGCATTTTTAAGGGTGAAGTGGTTCCGGTGGTAGAGAGAGAGGAATTGCGTTTCGTTTATGTAGTCACAGAAGGTACGTATTGTATTCCATCAGTAAAATTATTCTTTTCTTCCGGTTTACTCGCATGTATCGTATGGGCATGCGCGTTGGTAATTCAGGAAACGTCTTCGTATACATTTATTTATCTAGCTTATTCGAGTGAAAAAGTGTCATACGTACCTTGGTGGTTAACAAGTAGCATGCACAACTACTTAGACTACATGACATAACCCGGTAGGATTTCGAACTAAAAAAAATTCTCAAAGCCGGCATAATATGCAAAAAAAACTTTGAGACAATATGAGACGTTTAAGTGAAAATCCAGCATGATGTAAGATGATGATATTGTTGTACCATACCTTTTCATGACCTGAAAAAGGGAGTGGGAATCTTAAGGGTTTCCGGATGGAAGAATTTGTCCGCGACAGCACCCTC
>JAHZNI010001788.1:0-16610 GCA_027744415.1 Seira ritae | reverse complement strand
ACAACTCGCACGAGGACAACTCGCACTGGACAACTCGCACTATTTTTACTGCCACTGTGGACAACTCGCACTATTACAAACTGGCCTTATTTTAGCTTACCATGACCTGAAAGGATTGAAATGGAAGATGTTGCTTTCATCACAATCAACGGCATTTGAGAACCGATAAGCGAAGGCCAAACCCCAAACTCTAAAATCAGAACTTCCTTTGTCTCTAAAGTTTTGTAATTTCTGGCTAGCCGTTTTATTTTATGTAAAGTCAAAACTACTTAGTATAAACACGACTCAGTCTTTTTCCTTGTGTCAATTTGCTTCTTAGCCTTTTTCCTCTAATGGTTGCTATGCATTTATACTGAAAGTCAAAAAACCATCATCTTTTTGCCTTTCGAGTCAAAAATCCTTGCCAGTATAATTCACGCTTAACTATGACAGGGACTGTAGTAATTTTTCGTGGAAGTATTAGATGGTAAGTATCTACCATGAACTGTTGGTTACAAGCATTCTATTTAGTATTGCCATATTTGCCAAACAGTTTGCATAAATAGTCGGGGCAGCATGAATACCCCGAATGTGCTATAGTTGCATAGTGTGACCCAGTAAGATTATTAAGCAGCGAAGCTGCTTTATGTGATCACCTTGTCCGTCCGTCCGTCCGTCCGTCTGTCCGTCCGTCTGTCTGTAACACTTTTTTTTGAAATGCATGTAACTCGTGATTAGTTGACACGTTTGACCTCAAAATTGGCACAGGGGGGTTTTTGACCATGCGAAACCGATTGGAGATGTCAGATTTGCAAATTTATAATGACTGAGTGGCGCTAAAATTTGCAAATCAATAAAGAATAACTTCAATTTCAAACCTTTCAGGGCATGGTAAGCTAAAATAAGGCCAGTTTGTAATAGTGCGAGTTGTCCATAGTGGCAGTTAAAATAGTGCGAGTTGTCCAGTGCGAGTTGCCCTCGTGCGAGTTGTCCAATGGGAGTTGTCCGGCCCCCGATTTTACTATTCTATGCGGGAAGATTCATATGTGAATGTGAAAAGTTATATCTCGCAAAATTCTTAATATCTATTCATGTGACCTGATGACATGGGAAATAGTAAACTTCTGTGATCGCGCAACGAGGTTGTAGGGATAATGATTGTACACCGCCGCTACGATCACAATTATAGATGAAGAAAGAAAAAGGATGGGCTACGGGCTAAATTTTTCATGACAGTTCGTGTTAGAGTAAAGGAATAAAACTTTTTCGCAACCGTCTCGTTTATTCCAAATCATCGATATATTTCTCAAGACTATTGCGCATAGTTAAATGATTTCAACATTAAGCCCACTGACATTCTGACTCAGTTATTTGCTTTCTAAAGGAAATCTATCCTTTGACACAAAAAGCACGAAGAAAATATTGGGCGGAGGGAATCGGTGGGAATAATAAGGACTGAGTAAGTATATTAAAATAGGATGAAGGAAGACAAAAGGTAAGCTTTTCCAAGGAATTGAGTAAACATGAAAGGATTTTTCATATTTGTTTTCTGACAATATAGTCTCTAATATGATGAAAATGGGTCCACTGAAATGCCCGGAAAGGATCAGTCTTTCCAGAAGTATTCCTTTGCATCCCTGCTTAATATCCTCCAATTTCATATTTTGCCAAAAAAATAAGAAAAAATGAAGGGGAAAAGAGTACATGCATGTCTGACTTTTTTTTATAAGAAGAAAAGATCTTTTTCATATAAGTATTGGTGCGATGTTTCTGCTCCTTCTCAGAAAAAAAGGAAAAAAGTTGCAATCTGCTAGAACTATGAGCTGGTGCAGTAGGCGGCTAAGTTGCTTTTCCAAAGAAATACATAGGAGAAGAACGAGAGAGAATAATAAAAGCTTTGAGAATAGAAGAGAGAGAGAGAGAAAGCAGATGAGCCTTCTCAAGTTTCCCCTTTTTTCATTCACGAGATAGAAAAGTCAGGGAGGCCATTGTGTCGGTTGGAGGGAACTGAACTAGTTATTTTCGTCTCGTAATTTTTGCTCCCATTCAATTCAAGTTACGCAAGTAAGTGATTGTTCTCAGCGAGCCTTTTATTCTTATTCTTAGTTCTAGTCCCTGACCTGGTTTTTTCATAAAAGTACATAATATGTATGTATATGTACCATGTACACACTGACTGAGGACAAAATTTTTTCCCTTTCTTCGACTTTCCTAGGAGTGCATCTTCCCGATACTCGATGATGATGTGATAGGTCGATCTAGAGAAACATCAACTCGGTGCTCTATTTCCTTCGATGATGACGATAACAATGATATTCTATACAATGCCATGCCAATCCCTAATTGACTGGTTGGCTTGGCTGTGTTCTTTTTTCCATAGGAAAAATATATACGAGGTCACACAGCAAAAGAGACGATCTCGCCTTACGCGATGATCGTGCAAAACGGAAAGTTTTAGTGCAGACACAGCACTTTCATGCATAAATAGGCTAGGGGCAATTTAAAACTTTGCTTTTATGTGGCGTGTTAACATTAGTGAATATATGTATAATATATACATAATATTATATTGGTTGCAAGTAAGATCCACTTCGTGTGTTTATCGATAAACTACGAAGTGGAAGGAAATTGGAGCGAGGTGTGCACTTCAATACACCTAACCAAGCAATGAAGAGTCAACTGCAATAAAAACCTTGCTATTAGATATGAGGTGCTAACAAGTTAGAAGCCAGGATAATTTTGTAGAGGATAATGGTGAACGTAGAGACAGAGACATGTATAAAACACATGTACTTGCCTCGTATGCATGCACATCTTTTATCGAAATCATCTACTCGTCTACTCTGTATGTACCGACATCATATTGATCGTCATCACTTAATCATCTCATCAATTTCTCTTCAAGAATTCCTCAATTCCTCATTCAGGGGAGTCAACACAAACACTAAGTAGGAGATGGAAGCATGCGTGAAACTGGGTCATGCCATTAATATGACAAGCAGCGAAGATCAAATTTTTGAAGCATTATGGAAGCTAATTTACTAGAGGACATCATCGTCAACAAGACATTAAGGAGATGAGGTCATTTGCACTTCTCAAGAAATAACTACAAACCTGACACTGTGCATCTATCAACCTTATGCCATCGACCACGACAGTTTTTGATTCCATGCATTCCATTAGAGTACAGTAGCGACCATTGACGTCTGCGGCAAATCACATGATTATTGATTCAGTCGTTACTACATCGCCCTGCCGTTCACATCGACAATATTTTTTGTTAATATCCTTCTTCGAAGGAAGCAGCTTCCGAATGGAGAGGAGAAAGTGAATTTACTAACGAAGACTTTGTCGATGATCTACTCTTCTGCTTACATGTGGCCTCTTTATCAAAACATTTTTTTACGTTGGACTCGCTCATTCCTCTTTGGAGGAACATTCTCTTGGTACAGCCTTATGCTCAACCTTATTCCAGTCGTACGGGGAATGAGGAGGATGCCACACAACCCGCTACCACTACTCCTTAGCTTCATTAAACCCGACGACAGAGTATTTAATACATGAGCATTCTTACTCCTTCCTCCCTTTTTATAGCCGCAGTCGGTTTAGCTCAGTTCTTATTCTCGATCTACAATTTTTATTCGAGCTAGAGTGAGAGAAGAAGTGGTAATAATAATACCTAGGTAGTCGCTGTTGTGAGTCACTCTCATTTTCCCTTGAGCTGACTCAGGCAAGAATTTAATAACGCTAATAGCTCTTTTCGTATAACAACCCTAATGATAATAAGCATATGTAGGAGGGGATCACCACACTGAAAAACTTTCTTGATAATAATGTGCTTTGTAGGCTGCATGGAATTTTCGCCTTGGAATAATATGTATTGTGAGTGCGTATTATGTACACACATTCCTAGGCACTTTATTTCCTGTTGATGATGGTGGGCTCCTTATTAAGTGACAATGGACACACTTACTTTCCCTCCGAGATCTACGTAACCGTAGTCATGAAAGCAGGTCTATGAAATATTTATTCCCTCGAAAAAAATATGAGTTAATCAGTTATCTTAACAAAATAGACTTCCGGCAATTTGTGCCATTACAAAATGTGATGCCATGAAAGTTTTGTAATGATATTCATTACTATACTTCGCAAAGGTATTTCCATTGCATGGTATTATGTAACACTGCCGAATTTGTGTAAGTCAGTTTTACATTTTACAGAGCAAATACTCCCCTGCAGGTATATACAATGGCTTAGGGTTCTCCGAGGGAAAGTATTGCATATACATACTTGTAGGATTATTTTTTAACACTACTGCTCAAAATACATTCCATGAAATCCTTCTTTTACTGAGGCAGCGGCTTTGCCAGCAAAAGGTTAAATTCCAATTTGGAAACAAACCCTCTCCCCCTTTCTGGTCTTTAAGAATTGTATTGAGTCAATTGTGACTTTAATGTTCCCTGCTCGGTTGCTTAATAATTTTGTAGGGCTTTGCCATATCATATCGTACCTTTCACCTAGTAATTCTTTGAAGTAGAGGGGGAAAGGAGCTGATGTAATAAAAATTAAAATTTCATCGATTTTTTTGTTCCACTTCCCCTCCTCCACCACTTCCATCTTATCCATTTCAAATATCGATATTATGTTTGCTCTGACGAACATGCTTTTTCAAAAAGATTTCAGCGTAAGCATTTTCTGTTTCATTTGTGAAAGGTTATTTTTTGAAAGAGGGAAGTGGAATTGCGTACAATTCGACTTTATGGATGCTCGATGTAAGTCGGCATGTATGTGTACCTTGACTTGACTTTCATTTACTTTCAATAATGCCTTTAAGCACGAAACAAACAAAACTAGGAACTTTTTTCAATTTAATATCACCGTGATAAAAGACAGCAGGATAGCAAACTACATTAAAAAGCACATCTGAACTAGTTACTCGCAAATTTAATCCATAAAGCCTACGACGACGACGTTCATAAGCAAATATTTTTCCTTTCCTCAGTTGAATAAACAGGTGAGAGCCCTCTTCCTTTTTTCTGCTTCAAAAACCACATACATTTTCACGAATTTCACCTAGCTTGGCTCAAGCCTTCAGATCCGGCAAAGGAAGAACTGAAGAACTTACAGTGAATTCCATATTATTATTGCATCTCAAACTGCGTGTCATTTTATGGAATAATTAGAACATGAAAGTACATGGAAAACTGAGGACCAAGAACTGAGAAAGTCATGGAGAAGTTTTTAAACAAAAATCATATCCTCGCCCATATTTACCTTTTTCCTATAGCGAGGGGGCAAAATAGCGACAGGTAGGTACACCAGAAACAAGGGTAGAGAGTTATGGTGTATACCTCAGACATCTTTTTTCTATTTGATTTTCCCCATTATTTGCATTGCCTTTTTTTTGAAATGGAAAACAAACGAAACGTGAATTCCTCTTGTTTTTGCCTATTTATTTCTTGATATTTCAATACACCATTTTAGCTGAGGCACATACCAGACTAAGTAGTTTGCAGGGACTTGCTCACAGTGAAAATAAAATTCAGAGGAAACAAATTTTGTTCCCATTTTCGTCCTCAGCTCTGAGGCTGAGAGAGTAGAGTTGCAAAATATACTTAGGAATGAGTTAGAAGGGAAAATGCACGCACAAGGAAATGAAATGGGAGATGAGAGAAAATTGTAAACAAAATATACAGTTTCGTCGTAATCATCATGATCATCATTTTGAAAACTACCTTACTCCACCTACCTGCTCTGGTACGCGTGTGCATTTGTTTGTGGTACATTTCTCAAATTTCCACCACCGCAATGCAAAATTCAATAGATATACATACAATACACACAAGCCATTTGCCGAGTTCTTGTTGAGCCTTCACTCAAAAATATTTTTGTCAGTCTTTTCCATTTTCCAACAACATCGCATAATCATCGTCATCGCCAAAGAAAGAGAGAAAGCAAACAATTTTTAGAAAGAAAATGGCTACTTTTTCTGTGTATAGCTGCTCTTTATTCTGCTGGTGCGGTGAATGATGATCATGATGACAGTGGATGGATGCTTAAGCAAACAAGCATTATCATACTAGTTGGATTCACTTTTAAAAATGCATATCATGCCCAAGAATAATTATGCTTTTGGCGACGGCAAGTAAGAACTTCTTAATGCAATTTTTTGTCAAAGGGAGTCCCATGAGCTTTTTTTCGCAACATATGCTCCCCAGAAAGTTTAAATGAAAGGAGTTTTGTAGTAGCGCACACATCAAAAAAGGTTAAATGATGATGGTGATCATGATTATCATCATTTCAAATTTCTCGCTGCAATTTTGGGTGCCATTCTTTTTCTACTCGTATAGCATAATACTTCCTCTTCACAGATGAAATCAGGATACGTATACTTTTTTTCTTTTAATTTTATGCCATATGCGCCCAAATGGGATGCTCGTTTCCACCATTTTCATCATTATTTAAATTGCTTTAGAAGGGATTACGTATTCTAGTCAAAATATATAATGCTTCCGCAAGTCGCATCCGAAAGTTTTCACATTTTCGTTTGAGCGAGAATGAATGCAGGAAATGTGCGCATTCTTTTCCCTTCATATGGAACCTTTGAAGTTTATAAAAGGTTCCACACCACTACCAGCAAAAACTATCTTGTTTACAGTTCCCACTCAAAAGAGCAACAAAGGATGGCCCTTTTACCTCAACTTTTTTTTGAATTCGTTTTGTTTCCCCTTCCAGGTAAAAATGGCATGCAAAAGGGATGCATTAAGACGTTCTCATATTTAGCATATCTATATATAATATACACTTTTAAAATACGCAAGATATTCTTACACTCGTATTCGTGTCCCCTCCAAAAAAATCTGCTCACCTTCGCTTCACCCTTCCCTTTTTAAATCGCCTTATTCAAGATCATCAGGCAAGAATAGAGTTGCACGACAACGTCGAAAACTGAACTTGACTGGATTACTGGAAAGGTGACTACCTACTCCGTTGTTTTTTTCCTTTCGACTACGTCTTTTTAAGAGGGGAGAAGAGGACAATAAAGGTATCAATCCCTAAGAAGTGCTTTTTGCGCTCCCAATTCATATTCAGCAAATCAATCCGTTCCCTTCCACTTGCTTTCCCTTCACTTCGTGACTACAATACGCGGAGGAAAAGCTGAAAAGATTATGGCATTTCTTATTCCTGCTTGACAAAAATAAAAACATTGTAAAATACCTTTGGAATATATTTTTTTAAAAAAGAAACTATTTCCATCCGATTCACTTAATACTTATGCATAGATTTATTTTATTCTATTCGTGTTCATCTTCCTAATACCCTTGCCCTTCCCTGTGGGATGGATGAGACGAGAGAGAGTGGAGGACGTAAGGGATGAAGTTATGCACGCGCTGCGAGTGAGTTCTTGTCTCACATTCCTCACTTGTCTCTTCTCTTCAGATTAAAAGGAAGATCTGATATGAAAGGAGGAAAGAAGACGTCGTGAATAAAAATACAGATTTTCCTTTCTTTCACTTCTTTTCGAGCACATACGCAGCCACTTTCAGAGAAGTTGTCCTTTCCTATTGAACAAGACTGAGATGGATTTGAAAGGTTGCGGATAAAGTGCTTTGAGTGCATTCCAAAAAAATATTCACAACTCCCATTTTAAATTTGAAGAGAAACAGGTGAATGGATAGATGGATGAGTGGATTGATAGGAGGAAGATGACTTTTTACTTCTACTCTGATACCTTTTTCTCCGATACATGCATTTCCTCTTCTTTTACAATGCATAACAGCAAATAAGAAAGATCTAGATGACATGTTTGCTGGAGACTCGACTTTCAGTTGTACTTTGAAAAAGCTGCTAGATTGCTCCACCTCCTACAACACCCGCTCGCTCTCCCTTTCACTCACTAAAACCATGCTCGTTTTTTATTATAAACATTAAATAACGACGACGACAAGACACTACCAAGATGACTCCCAAAAGAAGACACATATAAGCATAAGCATATAATATATAAATAGGCATAAGAAGGAAGGCACGTCACGAAACAAACAAGGACGGAATGCCATGCCTGCTGTATCAGAAATGATCATGATGATGACAATGATGGCAAAGAGGATGACACAAGTTTTTTTTGCAACACATTCAAGCAGGAAAGGACAACATTGTAAATATAACAAAGTAAGACAATGAAGAATGAGGAAAGCAAACGAAAGGAATAAAAGAGAATGTATGATGATCACATGATGACTTCGGATTTGGCTGCAAGACAAACTTTTTTTTCGGAATAAGAAGTGCAACAAAAAAAACTTAAATTCCGAAAGTACTTTTTATTCTTACGAGGAAGAGTGGATTGGATAGATGGATGATGATGGTTTTAGAGACTCTGGAGAAAGCAAAAGCTGAAAAGAAGCGTATCCATAATAATGCGAAACGGTTTCAAAGCTTTCTACTCTTTCCAGAAAAAATCTCAACTGATTGTGATTGTTGTTTGAGTCGCTTTTTTTAAAATATATATTTATATATGTCTACGACGGTCATAAGCGCGGTATATAACTGTATGTATGTAGAAGAAAAGTTCCAGAGTGAAAAGGGAACAAAAAAGGATGGTCACAAGGGAAATCTTTTCTGTCTCAGCTCAAACTCATTCTTTCCACTCTTATTTTTTGGTAGGAATGGGGGTATTTTGCGGAGTTGATTTTGGAAAAGAATGCATTGTTGCTTTAGGAAATAGTTCTTTATAAATGGGTAGCGATGGTGGCGACGGTGATATGGAGGCGTCTACTATGCAACAGATGCAGCTTTTCGATCACGTTTGGTCTTGCTACTCTGTCATCTTCTGATCTAGCGATGAGTTTTGTTTACATTTTTTAAAAAATATTTTCCCTGCCTGTCTGACTACTTACAAATGTAAATGCATGCATGAACGAAGAATCCTCTTGCACTCCTTTATTGGGTTTAATGCGTAATAATAGTAGCAGCAAAGTATTTAAAGCAAGCGGAAGTTCATTATGCAAATACTTCACGGAAAGGCAAATGGATGGATGATGGGAAGTGGATTATTCTGGGACGAGCAGCAATCTTAAGAAAAGAATGAGTTCATTTTCTGCACCTCCTTGGTGAATTGACGCTTCGTGTGGATAAGATCCTTACACCGAGGAAATCGCGACATCTTTGAATAATTGAAAATGGTTGAGTAAAAGTTACTACATACTACATTTTACCTGTTTCCCAGTTTCCCTGGCTGAACAGGTAGGTATAAGCACTCAGACTCACTTCTATTTGTCTTGTTTACTCTGAGGGAAGACGTGATAAAGGAATGACGAGTATACGAGTACATACATGCATACCATTCCAAATGAATGCTTCCTTTCCTTCTTTCGGGATTAATAGCTTTGCTTTTATCTCTCTCAAGAATTAACTCCTGCACTACACCCACCAAGGACATGTGAAAGAGTGACGGGAAAATCGCCTAGCGACCATTTCTCAACTCACTTTGAACACTTCCCAGAAAGGAAATCAATTAGCGGATTTGAGGATAACTGTAGACAGTCAGAGTAATGTGAGCAAAAAATGTTTCGCCAAACAAGGGATGAGACTAGCTCGTGCTTATTCATTACACAACATGACACCAAAAAAAAGGATTTATAGAATGCTTAATGGGTGAGTAAAGAATACATTACACATGCATATGTACATGTATGGCTGATCGTTGATTTACACAAGCCAAATAAAAACAATTCTATTTCATAGATTTTCATAATTTTTCATCGACGCTAAAAGAATCTGCAGTTTGTGGCATTTTCACTACAGAAAACTCAAAATTGGATAGGAGATCTACACGTTCATTCATTCATTTCCCAGACACACGTACATCTTAATAATGCTCATCTTCTTGTCCAAATCGAGTGAAATATTTCACGTACGTGAAGTCATAATATAGAAGGAAAGAGTGAAGCACGGATATCTCTAATTTTGTCTGACTTTCCCATCAACTCCATCCTAACGTTGTTGGGAAAAAAATGATCAAGAGGAATTGTTTTCAAAGCGAATTTCCCTTTTCGTTGAGGAAGACAGGAACGAAACCTGTGATTCCTCCTTCACATTCATATAACTTTATGAAGAGGCCGTGCTGCTAAAAGTCTACTGGCTGTGGCTGGAGAAAAAAGATGATGATGCTGATGCGATGTGACAAATTTAGAAAGACGAGCTTTCTCTTTTCTCTCCACCTCGGTCCTTGCCAGATTTTCAAGGTAATATTGCTCTGATCCCTGGTATGTAGATACACATGAGAGCAGAATAAAATCTTTCCCGCTGACTTCCTTGAATACCAAGTATGCACTTAGAAAAAAAGATTCGAGTGAAAAGGAAAGCAGAGGGCCGAAGTCAGTTAGTTCGTGTGTCTTTTGCCTAGAGAATGAGCACTTTCTAAAAACAAAATAATATTGTGTACTCCCTTGCTGCACAAACTTTTTGTGTCTTAAATATTGCTGGGTTCACACGTACGTACGTGCCTTAGACGACCCAAAGGAGGTCCAAGATATGTAAACGATATGTAATAAAACAACGCCGAAACGTTTTTTTCTCCAGAAGAACTTTTTCTTTAGTCTATCTCCAAGATCATGAAGGAAAATGTCATGCCGCTTGGAAAAAATAGGAATTGTGGGAGAAACGGGATGCTTCTCCTTTCATGTTCCGAGATGACTGATGGACATGATGATCACAGCGGATGAGGATGGCGCGGTATGGTGTACAGTGGTAGAGATGACTCTTGAAAATGTAAAAAGGGCTTCTTCCTTTCAAAGACAATTGTGCATAGGCGTAAATTGCGGGGAGAGAGAGAGTGATATAAAAAAATTTCATTTTTATTTCGTCGTTTTCATCTCCATCCTTTCTGACGTCCACGTCCGCTATCATCGACCTCATCATCATCATATGTGACGGGTACAAATGTTTGACAAACCAGTGCAGTGCCAGCTTTCACACACCAGCATATCGTATTCTTGAAATGTGTATAGGTAGGTACATAGGTACTTATATTTTTTTACTCTTGCTTTTACTTTGTCTTTTGACGACTCTATTCTTCAAAATTTGACAACATTCAACTATGTATTTGTTTGACGAACACAAATGGGCAAAGGAACATATAACATGGCAATGTGATTGTCTAGCGACCACCACTACAGCGTATGTAGCTGAAACTCCGAACGAGTCATAATAACATAAGGTTCCAACCTCTTCCGGCTTTTAAAGATTAGTGTGGTGCTCCCCATAAAATAAGCATTAAAGTTTGTCTGTGTGGCTTGGCTTGACCATTGTTAAATAGCTAGGCTTTCTCCTTTATTTTAAATTCGTCTGTCTCGCATCGTGAATAATAATTTATTCGCAGATTGCAAGCTTCCCTCCCATTCCTCACTCGACTCCCCACTAAAATAGTTATGAGCATGTCATTTATTTCATTTTGCTCGATCATGTGTATACTTTCAGAGACCTCCACACACACACACTCACACAATCCTCGATTTTCGACTAATCCGGATCCGGAAGTGTGCTCTTACTGTGGGACGAAAGCGAACAAAAGGAGAAAATATTGCAGTTAGTCGGTGGGGCACACATGCATATTGCTGGTACATAAGCATCCCAAATGCATTTCATGCTTCCGCCTTTACCGAGATATTATAGTAGAAATAATACGCAGTAGTATAGAGTAATCGTAGCGTCAACATCACAACTGGTTTCCGTTTACCCTTTCGCTTAACTTTTCGATACCCATTAATCTCCACACTACTTCACTCCGCGTCATGATTTCAGGAGGTTCTCCAGTTTCCAGTTCCGAGTTTCCCAATGGTATGAACAGAGCGCGGTAGTGTAAGATGAACGATTTTCCTTTCCTTGAGGACGCTTTTTGCTTGTTTAACTTGCCGACATTTTCTTTTGTCGTGTAAAACAAAATATGGTTTCGTTCGACTAGCATCTCCTTCTCCACCCAACGTCACCCTTTACAGTCCAATAGAGTCCTGTGCAATTACAAAAGTCATTCATTCCCTCTTACTCTTTCCCCTTTATATATCCCTTTCACAAATAGTAGAAACGATTAAATGGAAGTCTTCTCTTGTGATTTTTTTTGCAAAAAAACACAAGTAAGTGATAAGGAATTGAATGAACACTAGGAAAAAACTTTGTCAAGTTAGACGACCAACAGATTTATATTTCTTTTTCTTCAAAAGATTTTCTTTCTCTTTCACTTCCTTTTCTTCTGTTTAAATAGAGAGAAAGCAAATGAAAGGGGAAGGAAAGTGAAAACGGATTCAAAGTCTATATGTGATGCCACTGAAAAGTGTAAAGAGAAGGATTTCAACCAATAACGAAAGAACTTTTCCCACCAGCCCGGCGAGAGCCAAAAGCAAAGGAGTGAGTTAGTGGAGGTTGGAAAACATGAAAAAGTGAAAAACGTAGACTGGAGACAAGGTCCAATACCCAATCCTCTGCACATGTATGGCAGCCAGTTGTTCTTGAATAAACCGAGTCAGCGACGCGTGTCAACATCTCCTATTTTCCCTATTAATTCCTGTCGCTTCCTTATTTATTCAGGTATTTGTGAAAGAAGTCTACAGACGTCTCCGTAATTGAAGTGCGTACTTTTTTTCTGGGATAGGATAATTTTTTTCAGTCGAAGGATCATCAGATAAAGTTACCCGGGGCTGACATCGAAAACAATGAGATTACTATCGTTGCCTATACATATCTATTCGCATTCAGATATTTGTGTTTGTTACGTTACCAAACTTTTTTCTGAAATGTGATAATCTCATTTTCCGCGAAAGATACAAATTTAAATGATAATAACGGCCTTTAATATTGTCACCGTCACCACAAAATTCAAAACTTTGTTTTGGAATTTTAATAAAGCTATTAAATAATCTTTTCCTTTCTTGATCCATAACCCATGATCAGCAGTCTTCAGCTGACTGAGAAGGAAAAGGCTTACTTTTTTTTGCTATTACGAAACTAAGTAAAGAAACGAATGCTTATACATGCATTGCTTACAAGTATAACATTTTCCTCATCATGTTTCCCTGTGGCCCCTTATGAAATCTAAATGAGAATGGAAAAAGAAGGATTACAATATTGATTGAAACCTCTGTTGGGTTGGGCCTTGTCTAATGCCTTCGCCAAAGTTTTTTTTTCTTTCCATTTCCTCCTATATCCAAGCGAACACACAATTTTTCTGCGGAGGGTGGCTCACGAAGATAGAAGCATACGAATAATTTGTTTTTCTGCCAGATTTGAAACCACAGACACGCAATGCATACAAATTAGAGAAATGGACGCAAAAAATATCTTAGTAGGAAGAGCACATGCGCGGAATAAATAGAATGACAGAAATAAAACAAGAAAAACTATTTAAAAATGAATCATGAAATGAAAAACGAAACACTGTGCGCGTTTCTATTACCATACGAAGATAGAGTGAAAGTTGCATTTTTTTACTTCGATTTTTTTCTGCTATTCTATTTCGTATCAGCTAACAATGACAATGACTTAGAATGGCAATATTTTAATTTTTGGAGAATTATTCAAAAATTTTCAAAGTTTTTTCGGAAGGCTTACAATGGCAAATTCAAAACTCAACTTGGCAAATTTAAAAACTCACAATGGCAATACTAAAATATTCATAATGGCAATTTGGATAAATCTTCATTCTCGATCCATGTCCATGCATTTACTTATTTGTCAATATATCTTGGACTTAATCTCATAGGAATTTGAAAATGTTACCTTGATTGACAAGTAGTTCATTCGCCTCATCAACGACAAAATGTTGTCAACAATCATATGCAAAATACATTAAGTGTTTTTGTGTACCTCTTTCTGCATAGCTCGTAAAGCCACTTTATCAGAGACCAGTCGCAGGGCTCGCTATGCTGATGTACGCACACAAAGCAGCACCCCTGAAAGCAAGCGGGGCGTTCGCGAGCGATCATGGACAGAACAATTTTCAATTTCCCTCTGTCTAATAAAATGGGTTCCTTTTCAAGTGTGTTTCTCTTATTTAGCGGCTTAATATTGTGTACCTCTATCTGCATAGCTCGTAAAGCCACTTTATCAGAGACCAGTCGAAGGGCTCGCTCCGCTCGCCCTGACTCTTTCTATGGTGATGCATGCACACAAAGCGGGGCGTTCGCGAGCGATCATGGACAGAACAATTTTCAATTTCCCTCTGTCTAATAAAATGGGTTCCTTTTCAAGTGTGTTTCTCTTATTTAGCGGCTTAATCCGTCTTTTATGGGCTCGTCCAACTCTTTGCTCTTAAGCTTTAACACAGAAACTTTTCAAAGGACAGATTGCATCTCTGAAATTTGTCGAAAATGGTTTCCTAATTAATTAAAAAGTAGTTTGCGAACGAATTTTGAAAATTATTTTTCCGGAGCCCCTAGAAAAATTGTTGAAATTATTGTCAAATAATTTTTAAAACATGATAATGCATTGCTTTGCAAGCTGTGCTCCTCCAAATTCTTACGGAGCGTACAACTTTAATTATAAAAACATTAATAATTTAAAAGACTATGCTTAAAGTGATCATCAACATTTTGTTCAAAGGTTGCGTAAAAGCTTTTATCAAAATTAAAATACTTTGAATTTGCAACATTTCAGCAACCGTAACAACTGCTTAGGTACCTAAGTAGGTACACTGCATAAAGATGTCTTTTAACATGGACTGTCTCAGTTAAACCCCTTGAGAAATATTTAGGATACTTGGATGAATGAATTGGAGAGAATCAAAAACCTACAGAAACTGGGTGCGAAATTAAATACGCCATAAACGCGTTAATTCGCTTAGCAAGCGAGCTATTTAAAAACTTAATGATATGACTTCTACGAATTTTAAGATGTTTTCAAAATCTTCACATGAATTGAGCTTTAGTAATGAGGATGTTTATAGTTGTATGTTTGTATGTTAGTTGTAGACAGAATGCAAAAAGGTGAAAATTGGGATTTATTCTTGATCGACAGTCTTATACTAATTTTTCTCATTTATAAATGCATTGCCGGTGCTTAACATACAACTATAAAAATCTCTGATAAATTGGTTTTAAGAGCTCGTCAGCAAGAGGGTGAGAGTACCATTGCTAAAATTAATCATCAGCCCGAAAAAGCTGGACATACCTACACCCGAAACTCTTATACAAAGTCTTACAAGTACAAAACGCTTTAAAATATTTGTGCTCATCGTAATAATGTTCTAACTTTTTAATGATGGGACTGATTTTTTCCTTTGAACGAAAATATTCAATAAAAGTTACTTGATTAACGACGGCTCACACTTTTGCCAGAACAAGATTTCAGTTACCCTAGGTCTTGCCATTATAAACATTTTCATATTGCCATTGTGCCGCTGGTATTGCCATTATGAGTCAATTCTGAATTGCCATTATAAGATTTCCATATTGCCATTTTAAGTCCTTGCCATTCCCTAGTACATTCTCGTCTCCTACATAAACATTTTGTTTCGATTAGGATTAAATTATTAATCACAAGGACACTGATAGATGTTGAATGGAAAAATCCCACGCGTCATATTTATTTTACATGTGTCCTTAATTATTTCCCATCATAATGTTAATCGATTGGCTATAGGTATGCTGCATTATCATTAAGAATTTTATATTGGGCGAGGGTGAAGTACGTAAAGGTTCAAATTGTGATGTGGAAACAGTATGAAAGATTCCGATAAAAAAATAGTCTCGATTCTAAATAAATAGACAAGGATACATTGTTTAATTATTCCAATTTTATTAACATAGGTAACTTTAGCAAAATTGCTACAGTGGCATATATTTCCTTTTATATAGGGCCAAATATTTTTGGGCACTGTAGACATTTAAACACTATAAGGGCGTCAATTATATCGAGGTTGCACTGTATTTCGAGTGTCGAGCAGCGTAAAATGTAAAAATATGTAAACCTCTTGAAAATTAATTGCAGCACTAGGATGTTATTTTTTTTAAATTTTTTATTCAAATAAATTATATTCACATTTTCGTGCTAAATTAAGGCTTTTATCGACCTCACACCTACTTATATAACATATTTGTAAATTTGATATCTGAATATAGTATTGCTTAAAAACACCATTGAAATTATAAGATAGTATTCACATTTCACCTATCATTATCATATCATTGATATACCTATTGGTGAAATTCGTCCTCGTTTCTGCTGAAGATCTGCTACTGTAATTTTTAATTAGGTGGATGATCTCGACTGCAGTACGATTATGTAGTATCCGAGAAGACTTCCGGCCATCTATACGAATATACATAGAAGCATGCACGGCAATTTTGAAATGTAACTGCTTCTGATAATAAGCTTTAGTTGAAAAGAAGCAATAAATAAGGCTTACATTTACGACAGCCCCTGGTGTAACTGAAAACATGCCGCTTGCCCTCACAGCTACAGCACTATCATTGACTTCATTAAAGAGAACTTGTAATTCATTTCCGGAAATATAATCATAGTTCCTTTGTAGGGCCAACCAAGATTTCATCAAGTTCATCTGAAATAGGGCACAAATTAAATAATATTTAAATTATTAAATATAATATTATGATTGTACTTAAAGCATACATTATTCCAAA